>OX345704.1:12364623-12456123 GCA_947044815.1 Apomyelois bistriatella
ATCGTCTTAATTAGCTGTACTCAGTTCATTTTTACGTGGGCAATATAAGAATTGGTCCAATACAATTAAACCTGTAAAGCTTTGAGAATGACTTGGTTGGGGAGTAATCCCGGCATACATACTGTAAAAGTGATAAAAAACACTTTATACGAGTTCTTTCCCGAACAGAAATAAAACCAACAAAGTCTTTGAAAGAAATCTTGAATATCACGTGACTTGAGGCCTGCTTGAGTTAAAAGCTCTCTTTTTAAGGATTCCACAATTCAAACATCTGACCTGCGCCTATACATCCTGTAGGTCGTAGGTAAGTACCACGTAAGTACCTTTGTTGATTGTAAAGCTAAGTAGGTAGATGTACTTATGCTTACCTACTGTTGATGATTGGAATTAAATCCATACTATCCATACTATCCATATCCATCCATACTAATATTATAAATGCGAAAGTATGTCTGTCTGCCTGTCTGTCTGTCACGGCTAAACTGCTGGACCGATTGTGATGAAATTTGGTAGGGATGTAGTTAAAGACCTGAGGTCAAACATAGGCTACTTTTGGGCGCGATATAACCAAGTCCCATGCGGGGCGAAGCCGCGGGGAACAGCTAGTATTAGATATATATAAAAAAAAATTGTATATGCGCTTGTACACGTATAGTTTCTGGCTCGGAAATCCCAGAGGCCATATTCCGTCTCTATCAGACTACATAATCAAATCTAAATAAATAAAATTATGAAAGTAACTACCTAAGCTACTCGCAAACAAGTTATACAAGTAGCAGCAAACAGGAGAGGGTCCCCCGGGACCTCCCACGTTTCACATGCATTAGTAGCCGCGGCCGCTGTTTGTTTAGGCCACTCGACACAACCCTGTTAGCTTCCATTAGAGCCGGCTGTCTGTCAACCTGAGCGATCGCTACAATGCCAACTAAAATATATATGGTTGACGTGGTATATGCCATGCCATGAAGCGCTCCAAATCTATGAGCACGGCTTGCCACGAAGCGTTCTTTTCAATATTTGGTAGGAACACTGGGACTACAGAGTATATTTTTCATTGCTCATACCCCTAAAGCTGCCCTTTGATCCAACTATCGGATGGAAAACGCTTCTTCCCACCCTCGGGTGGGAATAACTTATGGTAATTTCCTAGGACAGGAATGACATTTAATAATAGAACTTAATATTTATTGTGTGATTTAGAAAAAAAATCATTTTAAAAAATGTGAAACTATAAAACCGACCAGGTGTGAATTTAAAAAATACTTTAAGTACAGCACTCTCCAAGAACAAAGCATTCTCTGATAACACTAAAATATAAACTATATAATCTGAAGTAAGTGTTGATGAAAGCACGGATTACAGAGTTAATGTGACGTACTAGGTACCACAGATTATAGAATACTTACTAATACTATACTAGTAGAAATAAGTGGTCGATGAGATCACTATTTATTGTATGTGTTGCTCTTATCTCTCTTATCCTTCGATCAAAGAGTAGCAATCATCTCATTCCAATCATAAGACTGGTCCTAAGGATAAAGTAAAAATGTAGAGTTTTCATAAGCTACTTTTCACCATAAGCCAAGTTTGGTTCCCAAATAATTATGTACCTAGATAAGTACTTATGTTTTGAATAAATAAATTCATCAAATGAATGCTTAAATGAATTAAGTAAACCTCTCAAGTGCGAGATGGATTCGAGGAGAAGTGTCGTAAAAACGGCTTCTTGGAATCCTTAGGCAGCTGTTCCAGGTTGGTACAGCGGTTTTTTTGTTGTAATATTAAAATGAGAGGCTTAAGTACGAATAGCATAGATAGCAGTATTAGGTACGTACCAACTCCCTACATCGACTTTCAACCCTCGGGACGAAAGCGGCTTTGCACGACGCGTGCTTCTAATTCCTCTTCGTTTCTAATTGCGAACCTCTGCGTATTACAACTGGGATCCAATAGCGCTAGACATAAGGCTTCTTTTAGCCTTGACTCGCAGGTTTTAGCGCGCGGAGCTCTAGTAAGCGTAGACCTTATCAGGAGGTAGTTTGGTTGAAAATACAGCAATGCTATCATAGCAGTCAGGTCAGGAATACTGGAATTCTTTCGACGGCGAAAAGTCGTCTTCCCTAGTCTGCGTCTGCATAACTATATTTGCAGTTTGCAGACAACTAGCATTTGACGGTGGTGATGAGTAAGCGTAACGTGACTCGAATAAATAAGCACTCTATACTATCTGTCTCCTCTAGTTTGGCAGTACACGAAGGCGTTACAATATTACTAACTTTATTATGGATTCATTTTCCTTTGACCCTATCTATGAACTATTTGGAAGAACTCGAGACGCCATCTAGGACACAATAATCTACAGAAATTTTACCTTGTAGTTCAGTAGGTATAAAAGGTTATTAAAATAATTGTTTTTGCCAAAAAAACGACACCGATTTCAATTCCTCAACAAAAAAGGATGAAATAATTAATACATTGTTGTTTAAATATGCCTCATATCAAACATTTAAATAAATCTGAAGTCGGTGCCGATTTTTTAAATAAAATATGCTAATTAACGAGCCAGCAGCTAGTTAACGAATTCATGAAATTGGCACCAACTTCAAATTTATTTAAATGTTTGATATGAGGCATATTTAAACTACAATGTATTAATTATTTCCTCCTTTTTAGTTGAGGAATTGAAGTCGGTTTCGTTTTTTGGCAAAAACAATTATTTTTCACTTTTTAGTTTTTAATACTCAATACCTTACAACTAAAAAGTTGTAAACACGATCATTTTTGAAAGTCGGGTAAACGTCATCAGCGTCGTGTCACCTTACTGACATGGAATATATAAAAAAATACCCAAATCGCAATAAAATTTGAAGAGTTCCCTCGATAACTCCATGATTCCATCATCAGATCCTGATCTGATGACTATGAAATCATCTAGAAAGTTTACCCTTTCTAACAAAAAAAGAATTTTACAAATCGATTCAGTGGTCTTCGAGTAATCGAGCAAGATATATTACAATCAAAAAGTTGGAAATACGTTGCATTTTTGAAAGTGGGTTAAATTTTCCAGCATCGTCTCATCTACGTCCCACCTTACTAACTTGGAATATATCAAAAAATACCCATGCCCAATAGAAAACTTGAAGAGTTCCCTCGATTTCTCCATGATCCCATCATCAGATCCTGACCTGCTGAATATGGGACCAATCGGAAAGTATACCCCCCGAATAAAAAAAAAAAATTCGAATCGGTCCAGCCGTCTTGCTATAATCCGGTAACAAACATAAAAATAAAAAAAAAAATAAAAAAAAAATAAAAAAAAAACATACCGACGAATTAATAACCTCCTCCTTTTTTTTGAAGTCGGTTAAAAATAGATTAAGATTATTTTAAGATTTAGAAGTAGACTTGACCTCGATCTTGTCGGAAATAAATTTTATATATAGGTACTTACCATCTCTTAAGATCTAGGTCACTACAAAAATATACTTAACTACCGCTACCGCAGATCACGAATTAATTAAATTCAAAGTCTGTGAATAGCTGCAGTTCGAACGAATGTATACATATAAGCACTAGTTTCGCATTCCCTTTATACTCTACCTTTGAAGTTGTCTTCCAATAAAATAATACCACAAACCTTTGTATGTACAAAAGTCTTAACCGAGGGTACCTCACTCTCGCCTATTTCTACAGCCAAACAGCTGTGCTTACATTGTTGTGATATGTTTTGAATGGTGAGAGAGACTGAATTGCTCGTTACTGTGGCGAAGTATCCCAGGCCACGATAAGGCAGCGCGCTAGTGACACCCTCAAGGTATCACGTTTCACGAACGTATAAGCTATGGTGACCATCATCATCGTCATAATTTAGTAAGCCAACTGGCATACGGCCCACTCGATGGTAAGTATCACGCGCGCATTGCCCATGGCGATCTACATAAGAAGTACGTTAGTGCTATTATGTCTCTATTCTGTGTTAGATAGAAGTAAGTATTTAGGTACTCTACATATAGTTTACTAGCTGTTGCCCGCGGCTCCGCCCGCGTGGGACTCGGTTATATCGCGCCCAAAAGTAGCCTATGTTTGACCCCAGGTCGTTAACTACATCCCTACCAAATTTCATCACAATCGGTCCAGCAGTTTAGCCGTGAAGAGGTAACAGACAGACAGACAGACAGACAGACAGACAGACAGACTTTCGCATTTATAATATTAGTATGGAAGTATGGATATGGAAGTATGGATTTACCTACTCTACATATAGTCTAGTTCAGAATGTCGCATCCTATTTTATTTATACAACTCACTTAATTTGACATTTCAGCGAGTTAAAAGCGATTTGGGTCGGCGGAGGCCGCAGTACGTGACCCGCCCCCGAATGTGCCCCGGGTTCCATTCCACCACTCCCGCCACACAAATAGGTAAGTAGCTAATTGAAAATGAAACAGCAAGCTGTATTCATTAAAAATATCTACTATTACGTATAGGATGCGTTTAGAAAAACTAATGGTGTCGAAGGTCAACGGACTGACGACACTGATATACTTCATCATGTGCCTGTGTAGTCTGTGCTATGTGATGTAGCCATGGTGTAGGTGTAGTGTTGTAACCAACCTGTGTCACAAAATTACTTCCGAAGCGCGAAGTGATCGTACGTTATAATTGGCTTGAAGCATTGCTCACTCATGATAATGTATCATGAGTAAGTGTAATCTATAATCATACATACATACATATCATCACGCCTGTCTCCCGTAGGGGAAGGCAGAGACTAGAGATTTCCATTGGCTACGATCCTTACATACCTCTCTCGCCTCCTCCACACTCATCACTCTCTTCATACACGCTCGCCGATTTCGGGTACTCCTAATGTCTCCCTTTTTCAAAAGGTCTGCGATTTGGTCGCAGTATGTTTTACGAGGCCGACCCTGACCGCCGCTCCCAGCCAACTCTGCTTTGTATATACTTTTCGTCATTCTCCTTTCATCCATCCTCTCTACATGTCCAAACCATCTCAACATCCCTTTTTCTATCTTTGTCACTACATCCTCATTTACACCGCATCTTTTTCTAATCTCACTATTTCTTATTTTATCGCTCAAGCATAAACACATTTTTTCAGTCTTTCATCTACAATCACAAAATCAATCATACTCTTCATTTTATGGTTTTCCCAGGTAAACATATGAATTTCTTTATGTTTAAACAAAGTATTTGTTACGCAAAGATTCTTTTCTAGACATATCTCAAGTACATTATTTCCGTTTTCATTCTCCCTTCCCTTAATTCCAAAAGGTCCTAAGACGCTCTCATAGCCATCACGCTTCACTCCCACCCATCCATTAAAGTCACCTAGTAGCACTATTCTTTCGTTTTTCTTACAATAATGTAGTACATCTCTCACACTATTCCAAAAATCTTCTCTTTCTTCCTTATTCTTTCTACTTTTTTCTTCCGCTGGAGCATAAACTCCTAGTACAAACATTCTTATCACTCCTACTTTCACTCTTACCCAGACAAGCCTCGCGCTTACGTATTTGTATTCATTTACACATTCTGACATTCTCTTGGAAAGGATTAGGCCAACTCCTTTACAGCCTCTGGCTTTTTCTGGTACTCCAGACCAATATGCCGTATATGAACCACAGTTCGTGGTGCCAGATCCTTTCCGTTTTGTCTCATTCACGCACAATATATCAATCTTTCTATCATTCATCAACTGACACACCTCATCCATTTTGTCATCCATTCCTCCTCTTACATTCAACGTAGCGAAACGGCTCTCTCCAGACCGCTTTTCGCCCCCGCGAGAAATGAGACGTGATGAGTTGCGAACCGCATCGCCGTCATATAGATTTTTATTATTTTTGAAAATCATAGCATTCCCACGAGTTTAGGGGAAAAAAAAACTGTCGCACCTAGCAGAGCCCCCCGTGCCAGGTGAAGGCTAGCCTCTTTCTGGGGGCGCCCGACCCCAGGGCAATTGGCACGCTCAAGACTAGGCTCGCCCCTAGCCACGCATCTCTCGGCACGGCAACCTTAGATTGGTGGAAAAGGGAAAAAGGGAGTAAAATAATAAATACCAGGAATATAATAATAAATAAAGATGGAGTTTAGGTGGGGGTGGGAGAGGATGAGGGTATTAGGATGCTACAGACTCGGAAGACATAAGGGAAAAATCCGTAGCAGCTCGGGAAGCCGGGGTCGCATACCCGGTGTCAAACCAATGTACTACCGGACAAGAAGTACTGACTAACACTCCCTGACTATATAATCTATAATCACTACATAGTACCTCTATACTCGTAAAACAAAGTCGTTTTCTAGTTTCTCGATCCCTTTATCCCTATGTATGCTTTAATCTTTAAAACTACGCATCGGATTCTAAAGCGGTTTTTTTAATAGATAGAGTGATTCAAGAGGAAGGTTTTATGCCCATGTGGAGACGGGGCAGATCGCTAGTACTATAATTTATGTAAACTAGATGGCCCAATAAGTACAGTCGGGGGCAAATAAATCTAACCCGTATAACCGTAACATACTATTATAGTACAGACAGGGTTCAGGTGGCTAACTATCATATAGAAACCAAGCAAGAACAATTGAGTAAGGGAGATGTGGCCTTACATTGCATTGTCCCGCTTACTCACTCATTTTTGCATGGTTTTAAGAGATGGTAGAAGATAGTACATGAAGTGAGGTGAAATCTTTTATCCTCACTAATTCTTTGGATCACAAATGATGGGGGGTACGTAAAATCCGAAAAGGTATACCCGATTTGGGTATTGACTCGGTTATTATACTGGGTATTTATCTCCGCTAGGAATAATAATAGTATTCCGTGGTATTTAACCAAACCCTTAAAGAACAAGCTTACAAAGCCGTAAAATTTTAAAAAGTATATTAAACTGTCAAAGTTAACTGCTAACATTGACACTGACATTTACTAAATGTTCGAACTCCGAAGCATAAACATAACCTCTTACTTAACCTGTAATTTTTATTCCGTCATTTCGAATTTTATTATTTTATTATAATTCGAATTATTTACAGAGGTTTATCACGAAACTAAACATTTTTCCGCACCTCGAATGTCAACTCGGTACTTTTACTTGAACGTTCAACTGTGAGTAATAAATACTTTTTTATGTTTTATTGTTACTGTTTGTTACATCATGTTTTCAGCATGCTTGGGGCTTCAAGAAATAAATAAATCAAAATGCAACCAGAAACTCTTTTAATCTCATTAAGACTCATTAAGTACAGTCAAATCTCTGCTTACCCATGTAAATGCTTGACGAATCATACACAGCAACCCTTTTGTAAGAAAAACCGGTATCCCTTTGGATCTCAATAAAAATTTACTTAGATTGGAGATAATGCCATCTGATGTCCATTGATAATCTGACAATGTTTATTTATTTATTTACCAATAATGTTACAGGAGAGAGGTTGTTGGGAGCAAAGCCAGTGCCCGGAGGATCATCGAGCAGTGCATCGAAGCGGTGTTTGGAGAAGTGGGTGCAGCTCGGATACTAGTGGACGTGCTTCGCTGTGAGACCGGAGCGAGAGGGACGCGTGTGCTGCTGCGAGTGCCGGGAAGTGAACTGCGAAGGCTGCGCTCGGCTCTGGCATTGCATTCTACTGCTCCGGTGGTGATCAACGAAGCACCATCTCTGCAAGCGCTGATTTAGTTATAAACTTCCATTTGTAAGTATTTGGTTAATAAGGTAAAGAGTTAAGTATACACACAACAATACATATGGAAACTAGTAATGTGTACTATATATACTTTTTGATGTGTTTCTCCTCAGCAGACAATCTATGGTTAAGAAGACTTTCACAGTGAGTTTGTGTATTTGTTTGTTACCTCTTCACACCCTATCTTCTGAACCAATCTTCCTGAAATTTCGCATACACATAGCTAAGAGTATTGAGAAGGACATAGGGATAGATAGACCTTTTATCTCAGGAAAAAAAACTTCCCAAGAGAAATTCATTCCGCAAAGCCGCGGGCGAAAGCTAAAAAATAATATGTGAACAGAATCATTGTAATCCTAGAAGTAAAGGCTATCTTTATGTTAATAATAATGATTTAATATATGTTCTACTTAACTCATGACTTAATCTGACATTAAACCCATGAAAATCGCTAAAAATGGTAGGTACTATAGTTCCAATAAGAATGAATCTCAATATTTGGAGAATGAGAAAAGTGCACTGGATAACGGCTATCTTCTTCTTCTTTACTTCTATACTTATATAATAAAGTGGAAGTTTTAGTTTTTCCACATAAAATTCCACATATAATAGCCTGGTTCTGAGGCATGGTTATATTACTAGGTGATATGTGCACACCTCAGGCGAGTTAAATTGCAGGGAGCAATATAATATTACTAGCTGTTGCCCGCGGCTCCGCCCGCGTGTAGGTCGCTTTTCGCGTAACCTGTGGAAACTACAACTATCCAGACCTATAGTTAAATCTATAGTATCCTGTTCCCGTGCCAATTTTATAAAGCCATTACATTGCTACGATATCAAACTGAAAATATTAACATTCATACTATCACATCTTTGTCTCTAAAAGAGTAGACGCAGCCTATTACAGGGTCATTTGGACCTAAAAGCCACTCCTAAAGTTATAGTGGGCGTGAAAAGTGTAGAAAATCTCAATAAAAAGTGATAAGTTAGTTAAATTAAACCTTACGACACGACCGTATGTTCCGTCAAACAACAACTGAACTGACTTGCCGATTTGATTATTGACGTGACAACGTCTTAAATTAGGTTGCGGCTGGGAGTCACTTATGAAAAAGTGTAACGCTCGGTAACGTTACGATGAGTCACCGAACGAGAGAGAGGCCCGCCGAATGCCTTGCGTCTCTCTCCCACTCAACTATGAGTTGTCACGTAAAATCTTCGCCCGTAAAACCGACTTTACAGGCAACCATTTTTTTTTTTTGAAAACCAAAGCCTAACCAAACCAACCAATCAATTCAAATAGCCTAGCTTACAATACAACACGACCGATAAACAAACCAACCAATAGAACTAAACCAACAACCAAAATTTTTTTATAAATAATTCTAATTAATTGCCGTAAGGAAAATTTTCAATCTGCTATATCATATGCGAATAAATAATTAAAATAAAGTCAGCGCCATCTATTGATATTTTATGTCACTAAATTACACGCCTACACACATTCAATGTGTTATTTTATTAAAATTTAATAGAGACTGCAGTTTTCTCTTTATTGATATCGATAAAACAAAGTAGAAACTCTAGCTTTATCTAAATTAAATACGTTTATGTAAACCGCATTCAACTCTGTTTAAAAGTTTTGAAGCAGTGCTAGAAGTAAACTTCAACTGACCATAACTTCTTTTTCCCTTAACCGATTTTGACGAAACAAAGTTTTGACAACGCTCCTTATTATACGTAATCCACCTGTGAAAACCGCGTTCAAATCTGTTGAGTAGTTTTGAAGTTATAACGTACCAGAGAGACAAAAATTCCAAAAATTGTTTTTTTTTATGGTTTCTTTTTAGAAAAATATTTAATGTATAGACACTCGATTTTTACTGTCCTATTATTTGTATAGATTTGTACAAAATACTGATATGTTAGAGCGTTCTCTACCAGTCAACCATTTGATTAATCTTCTTCAATGTCGTCAATGACAAACTATTAGATTTGATTTGATTGGGGTTGCGATATCGTTTATCCGGAAACAAATTTGCAAATGAATTTATTCGTTCCTTTTCAAAATTAATATAAAAGTAAGAAAATAGTTCTAGAAAACAAATAAAAAACGAATACAGAAAATTATTGTTTGGGGCAGGATTCGATCCAGCTACTTCCAGCTATTTCTTGAAACATTTCTTTACTAAATTATTAAAAGCAAAAAAAATTGAATTCTAAAAAACTAATACAAAACGAAAAAAAAGTAAGTAAAAAAAAAGTAATGTTTAGCAGAATTAGAACTCTCTACTCAAAAAAATAATCCGCGACCTCTACCGATAGGCCAACATGCGTTGTTAGTAATTGGCGAAATTTCAAATGGAATTTGTCTATAGGTACGCAAATTCACCCCTTTTTTTGGATGTAAGGGTTGGAATTGTGAACAACCCTTTCTTATGTGGGCATTATATAGTATAATAATGAAGACACTAACCGAATTTCACGTTTATGGCTTTTATAGTTTCGGTTTTGTGATGATAAATTAGATAACCTCCCTCTTTTTACCCCTTTAGAGGTTGAATTTCAAAAAACGCTGAAACACGCCATTAGTTATTTTTGTTGAGAAGCATTCTTGCAAAGTTTCAAGTACATCAGTGAAAATTTTAATTTTTTTTCATACAAACTTTGCCCTCAATTTTAACCCTTTTAGCGGTCTAATTTTGAAAAATCCTTTCTTATCTGAGCACTACGTATTAACATAAAACTTCGGTCCAAATTTCAAGTTTATAGCTTTTATGGTTTAGGCTGGGCGTTGATTTATCAATTGCCCTTGTTCTTATATATAGAAGAAATTATATTAATCTACTAATTAGAAATTAATACAAATATACTTAAAGACCTACAATTTATTTGAGAAACCTTAAAATATATTTAAGATTTGCAACTAACTTATGGAAAATAACACAAAGATTTACCTATTTTCAAACTACTATTCGAACTCCGGAATCCGGAATCCGGAAAAATACTTTTCAAACTTAAATTAAACGAATCAATGAGTAGCCCAAAACGCAGACATTAAACTATACACCATACTAATATAATAAATGCGAAAGTCTGTCTGTCTGTCACCTCTTCACGGCTAAACTGCTTGACCGATTATGATGAAATTTGGTAGGGATGTAGTTAACGACCTGAGGTAAAACATAGGCTACTTTTGGGCGCGATATAACCGAGTCCCACGCGGAGCGAAGTGCGGGGAACAGTTAGTACAATATAATGCCGCAATTACACTCCGTACTCCAATCAATTCCAATTTTATTTTATTTTATTATTTTATATTTAACAGGTACCAAATCGTTTTAACCAGGGATGTTGCGGATCCCGATTTTTTCACATCCGCGGATGCGAATGCGGATGCGGATTTTAAGAGGCTCACATCCGCGGATGCGGATGCGGATGCGGATGTTTCAGATCCTATATAAATATAGTACATAAATGAAGCATTAAATCAATACAAAATTATTATAATCATTTTTATTAATGTATTACAAGTTTTTACTATACTTAATACTTTTGTATCAAAGAAATAATTAACATGTTTCAGAATGAAAGTGAACAAATTAATTCCAAAATTTAAACTTCACTTTTTTTTTTTAAATTAGTACTCGAAGTTAAAAATAGGAGCATTATACTTAATAAATAGCAATAATGCCGTTTTTTTCAGATTCAAGCCGGTTACGGAAAGGCTCATCAATTAAACCCGCGCTACTAAATAATTGTTCGCACAAACTAACACGTAATGATTTATTTACACGAAACAATCGATGCACCACAATAAACGCGTCGGATCTTATCACCTTTTTTTCGCTCCCATTGGTCATTGTGCGAACGGCACGCGCCATTCACAGGCCCCGCCCCTTTTCTTTCTTGTCGCAACTCGTATGACATCCGCATCCGCATTAAAATCCGCATTGATTTATTGCGGATGCGGATGCAGATGCAGATGTCGAAATCTTTGCGGAAGCTCCGCATTTGCGGATGCCGATGCGAATATTCGCAACACCCCTGGCTTTAACACACAATCAAATCGTTAGAAAAGCAAAAAAAAAAATGTTTTATTTATTTCAAATCTCAAACTACACATGATGATTAAATGCGAACGACAAACCATATCGACTTTTAAAATGTATGGTGGCGCCATCTATTGACACATTACTGAACTCATAATATTAACAAATAAATAAAACCTTTGCACTCTGTCTTCTATAATTTAGTTGTGTACATACAATACAATATAAAATATTATACCAAGACATTTTCAATTTTATTCCATGTATCTCACTTAAAAAATGACAAAGTTTCATACAAACTGGCAACCCCTATTTCACCCCTATAGGGATGTAATTTTCAAAATCGGGTTGATGCATTATTATTTTTTACCAATTACAAATTCAAATTAAAAATTCCATGTGTCTCACTTCAATAATGACAAAGTTTCATACAAAATGGCAACCTCTATTTCACCCCTTTAGGGATGTAATTTTCAAAATCTGATTGGTGCATTATTATTTCTTACCAACTTCAAATGTAAATTAATAATTTCATGTATCTCACTTCAAAAATGACGAAGTTTCATACAAACTGGCAACCCCTTTTTCACCCCTTTAGGGATAAAATTCCCAAAAGTCCTTTCTTAGCGGACGTCTCTTAGTCACAATCTACCTTCCTGCCAAATTTCATCTTCATCGGTTCAGCAGTTTTGGAGATTTCGTGATGAGTGAGTGAGTGTTTTTCGCTTTTATATATATAGATAAAAAAAATAGTTGTTTATTTACAGAGCAGCAATAATGTCCGGGCGCTCGATCCTATCGTCCGGTCCGGACGGCAAGGACGTGGTGATCGTGGCCACGCGCGAGGAGCTGTCGACGCCGAGCACGGTCCGGCTGCCGGAGCCGGAGCCGGCGCCCGGCCTCATCCTGCCGGACGGCCGCATCAACTGGGGCTGCCCGTGCCTCGGCGGCATGGCCACCGGGCCCTGCGGACCGCAGTTCCGGGAAGCCTTCTCCTGCTTCCACTACAGGTAAACATAATAAGTTTCTTTCTGAAATATTTTAATACTAGGTAATATGCAACAATATGATTAATTATGCACCCATTTGGGATAGCTCTGATCTTCCTGTTAAACTTTTAGAATGATTTCACACACATATGTATTTAGGAGCCGGGAAAAAAACTGGTCGAAGAGCTCGATAGCCTAAAATATTTTTTCAATTGAGTGTATTTTTGGTGGCGACACAGATTTAAAATATCCTAACCAAGAGCTGATTGACTTGAAGGTTCACTACATGCAATACATCTGTTATTGTAGTTAGATACTGTTTTATTCTGTTCTTTTTTACAATTATAAACAAAAACATAAGCACAGTTTGTGTAATAAAAATATCACAAAGTTGTATATTGTTTCAGCGAGGCAGATCCAAAAGGCAGCGATTGCTACGAGAAGTTTAGCGTGATGCAGGAGTGCATGGCGGGGTACCCCGAGCTGTACGGTCGCGATGATGACGACGACGAACTGGCCGAGGCCTTGGAGGCCTCCAGCGGGGCCTCGGAGGCCTCCAGCGGGGCCTCGGAGGCCTCCGGCGAGGCCGCGCCGGCCTCAGCCCCGGCCGGAGACAAGCAGTGAGGTCTGACAGGCCTGACCCTGACCACGAACTAGTTCCGTGTTTGGGTGATATGGACTGGTAGCACGTGAGTAGATATACGGATCGGAGGGAAAGCTTCATACAACTGGACCGATATCGGAACACAAGTGTGAAACGCGTGAGTAAAAAGCATTGAATTCATTTCACACACGTTAAGTACTTAATTTTAATTAAAAATTATGTACTGTACCACAGAGCCCGTTGATAGTACCATTTTACTCTGTCTAGCACTTTCCCGGTTGGTTTGGAGCCCAGTCTACTTTGATAGTACCCTTTTACTAAAAAAAAAAACTAAAGTATTGTTTATAATTCCGTGGCGATATTCTTAAGTACTTGCACAAGTGTGAGTATCAGATTGTACGAAATAAAATAGAGAGCATGCTTCGTACGCGATGGGGCGTCTTTGCACGAGCACATTTGTGTGTCTTATACTTTTCTGAGAGTACAGATCGCAGTGCAGTTTTATGAAGCTTTCTCTATATTTCAATTATCTACTCATGTCTCCCGGACTCGTGGCACTCCGAACGAGAAAGTATATTCTTTGTAGCCCAGCTGTACAACTTTCACCCTGTTCCATGTATCTTCTCATGTGCTGGTAGTGTGGCGAAGGCGATGTGGATGGTGGAGGCCGTGACCCTGTAGATTTTATATTTATTCTGTGTGTTTTCCATGCTGGTCTAGGAGTGGACCTAAAAGTTTTTGGTTGAGAATGCAATTAGCATTAAATTATCGTTATGTGCCACAGCTTGACAAATAAAGTTAGTGTGAATAAATACAACTCCCACGCTGATCGTATCAAATGTATCACGTAGATATGTATCAAAGAATAGAATAAGGGGTGTTCTAATAAGTAATAAATAGTATCTCCATCCAATGCTCATTGTCATCACCAGTATGAAATTAGAGCATGAGAGCTTTCCCGATTGCATCTGAAATCAGAGCTCCTGCAAAATGTAGGAAAATTCTGTTTCTAGGGGAATACGCCATCTGTGTAAAGTACAAGAAAATTAGACAACTATTTGTCCCTTAATCGCGCTTTACTAAATCCACGGCAAGTTGGTCTACTACACCGGAAACTAATAATAATTTACAGATTATATCTCCAATGCTATCTGCTAATAATTCTATAAAAATGTTCTGAAAACAAATTAATATTAAATATTCAATTATGCAGAATATAATAACACACTTTAGTCTAAATTTATAACAGTTCCGGGCGATCTGATGTCGAGTGTATTTCTATGTGAGCAATAAAGGTCATTATATTTGTCTTTAACATTAAATATTTTACACTCTTTTAAATAATATTTAAGTGAAAATTTATATGAAGGTGGACTTGTGTGCTTCGTTTCTATCCACCCTAAGGTTTGCTGGGATTCGTTAGCGATAAATCCGCCTTTATACATATTGTTTCAATTTTTACCAACATTGTAATTTTTATGTTGATTAATGGTACAATAAAGAATCTTGTCTGCTCGGAATTTTTACACAACGCAAAAACACATTTCCTAACTAATATTACTTTAACTTTATCGTATAAATATGAGAAGTCCATTTCAAAATTATATCGCACAATACTTAAAGTATAGCTCAGGAATGCTCTTTGAAATCAAATTTTATTTAAAATAAATTGTAGAATTGCTAGAGAAGCAATAAATTGTTTTTGTTTAGATATGTATGAGAGTTCGTATGGAATCAATTAGGTTCATTATTCTTGTAATTAATGCATTAGAAACAAATGGCATGTATTTAGAGGGATTGGTGTTTGTTGATTGTTTGTATAATTGTAGCGGCAAATAAGTTGATTACTTGTGACCGGGACAAAACCATTATAAAGGTAATTTACACTACTGTCTCTAATTTATCGCCGATAGACATCATTATGCATTTCTTAAAAAACTATTTCTAGATAGATTTCTAAATACTGTAATTACATTATTTCTTAATATCGATAAAATATTGCTTACTTAAAATTGCCAAATCAAAACATTTAATCAATATGAACTTTTGTTATTAATTTTAAAATTTATAACCTAATAAAATTGGCGGTCATGTAACATGTAGCAGATTGATTACTGTCAAATGTAAACATCGTGGCCATGAACGGAGCATCGTTTTCAATATATTCGTAGAGATGAGCTGGCAGTAATTGTATTATGTAGGTTAGTGCTTGGAGTTAATTTTAGTTCTGCGGATGACCTAGAATTGTAACTAATAAAGACTTGTTTTTGTTTCAATTTTGTTGTTTTAATCAATTCATGGCATTAATGCAAAATATACACTTCATAAATTACACTTCCTAAATATTTTGAATTATATTTATTTTAATAAAGCGAAATAAATTAATTGAATATAAAGTAAAAATCCCAAACAAAGTGTGTGTGTGTGTGTTTATATCACGGAGAATATAATATAGATAGGTATATGTAATTTCTCCGTGGTTTAAGTTTATAGTGCTAAATCGGTGTTAGGATCCCAAGGTGCTTAAAATCTTGAACAAAACCGGTTTTTTTCCTATTAATTACCGGCAAAAAGTAATGTTTTGAAAGTCTCTTATTTAAAAATATGTATCGTCTTTATTTTTTAGTATATAATTAATAGGGTTATAGCAGACATCCCACATCACGCTACAAACCAGAATATGCTAATAGATTCACATTTTTCCTAAAGATGAAAGGTTATCCAGTGCTTCATCTACGAATGTCGCGCACGTTTGTCAAACCAGTTTTTTTGTATTTGTGTTAATAAAACTTGAGGCGCACACAACACTATCTAATGTAGCACTTGTGTTATCCTATCCGTCTTCCATACAGGTCGAATAAAAGATTGTACATTGTGTCACCGCTTGCAAAAAGAAATCTATGTAATAGCAGCGAAAGGTCAGACACGAAATCTCAAAAACGATAAACAAATAAGTATGTTATGACAAGTAACAATAGTAGGCGGATTATACCTTATGGAATAAGTACATCGAAAAAAAAATATTTTTATTCTTTTGATATTTTCCAAAGCTGGAGGAGTAATATTCAAAAGCACCCCTCGTAACCGAACTACGGTTCTATTATCTCTATCTTTTTCCACATGTAGGAACGTAGATACTTCCCAAGGAGGTAGCTCGGGACAACTTTATGATATATTCAACGACCTCCGTGGCGTAAAGGTTAACATGCCTGACCGCTACTCAGGAGGTCCCGGGTTCGATCCCCGGTCAGGTCAAGATGAAAAATGATCTTTTTTTGATTGACCTGGGTCTTGGATGTTCATATAGATATGTATTTGTTATAAAATATAGTATCGTTGAGTTAGTATCCCATAACACAAGTCTTGAACTTACTTTGGGGCTAACTTGATCTGTGTGACTTGTCCCTATATATTTATTTATTTATAAGAGATGCGACCGAGTTAGCCGACATTTTTAATTGTTCTTTTTTTTATCTTAGCGTTTTCTCAGTGGCATCCTCAGCTGGCTGCCTCGTAACGTCCGAGTAATATACATATTGTGCAACAAAACAATGTCTGTTTATACAAGTGAATATAGTTTAAATAAAAATAAATACTAATCTGTTCCGCTTTGTCAATAATTCGAAGTCGGGAGGCTCTGTCCGAGACCTTCGCCGGTGACACTTCGCCGCCGCAGCATTTTTTACATTTTATCTGTCTATTCACCTTCCAATATGCATACATAATCGACAGACTAATCGAGCTTCCTAACATTGGTGATGCTAATTATTACCATATTTGTCGTAAGTTTATGGCTGTAACTTAGATGTTTAAATTTTTAAAACAATGTAGGTGCAAGGTTGGTTACGTGAGTAGTTTGGACCTTTTGGACAATAGATTAGGCGTGCCGCGGCGGTTGTGTCATGTCCTCAGTTGTAGACGTTGAGGGCAGGGCGACATAGAGGAGTCCCAAAAAATTGAATTCCCAATGACGAAGCATAAAACAGCAGCCAGATGATCGGAACTGCCTGTAGAACCGGGGGTTGGGGGTTCAATGCCTACGGGAAGCATACTTTGTTTAAATGTTTCCAGTTTGGTTAGTCGTTAAAGGAACCACGTCAGAGGCCGAGAGGCGGTTCCGAAGAACTCTGACACCAGAGTGTACATAGTCGACTGACCGTGTCATCTACATGAAATGATGATGATGAACGGAACTATAATAAAAAGACGGCAGCGTTAACCTAGACTACAACCGCATTAAAACATAATCACTATTACTAATTCCGTGACAGAATGGAGAACTGTGGAAGAAGCCTGTGTCCAGCAGTTGGACGCGAATAAGCTGAGAAGAAGAAAACACACTTTTCCTTCATTCGCCAAATTCCACCAGAAACAACATTCCCAAGGAGCGGCGACTTCAGGCAAACATTATAATAATATTCTAAGTAAATAAATAAATAAATCTCGTCGCAAGTACCTACTCGTTATACCTACCTGTGTACCTTATCGAACTGGCAAAAATTAAGACATCGCATTTTAAAAGAATCCGAGACTCTGACATGGCGCATGGGTTACAAGTCACAACAGAGATAACAAAAGGATAAGAGTGAGAATCCATTTCTTTAAGCGTGATATGATATAAATTATGAAATGGTCTGAAACGGCATCGAATGGCAGACTTGAAGCAGATAATAGGTAAGTCTAGGATTAGTGGTGGTGGTTAACAGCAGGGACTGGCTACAACAGGATTTCCTATTCCCATCGGACTAAGGCGGTAAATCCAGTCGAGCAGCAAATAAAAATAATTACTTAGGGTCCCAACCCCAACCCAAAAGGATACGCGTCACCTGAGACTATAGTGCCCGGAGTGCCTAAGCAAGTGTTTCGTCATGAACACAGTCAGACAAAATACTAGCTTAATTGCAGCGGGCGTCCCAATCTGCAGCGGGTTTTCATGCAAATTGTTTGGATTGACTTATACTTTCGTATTAAGTTATTTAGTTATATAACATCAATTGAAGCGCTTAGGCAGATGCTAGGTCTGTCTGGGCTGGGAATTAGCGAAAGGTCATGATGTCGCAACAAAAAGTTCAAGAACGCCGCGCCATAACATGTATCAAATATATTATGATTTATGTAATAACCCAGAAACCGACTAATATCAATAAAAACAAAACAATTTGACGATCTTCAAAAATTTAAAAATTACGCAATTTTGTCGAGCCGCAAGGCTGAGATCAGGCGTGCGTCGCTAGTTTAGCCGGTTATCTTGTAGGCTCATTAATTTATCATGGGAAATCAAATATGAAGCAAAATGAAGATTTAATAAAATATTGAACACAGCTAACACCAACCTATACCTGCTGGTTACTTGTATTATGATTAAGAATACTTTATATTTATTTAAATTAAGACCTTAGGTGGTAAACGCCGATTGTGTATGATTTATTAAGGGTCATACTATACTCGTAATTTTATATATATTCTTGTGTATTTCGTAAAAGGATTAAAGAACAAATGGAGATCTAAATTTTATTTTGTGAGTTTTTCAATCTGTCCAACTGTAGGCGGATTCCACCAAAACAACATTCCCAAGGAGGATTGACGTCAGGCCAAAGGCGCGGCTGTATGTTAGGCCTTTGCTTCAGATATTATTTATAATCATACATATACTTAAGATAATCTATATACATATAATAAAACAGTAAACATATTTTGTCTGTACATTTAGTATTTTTCACTGAAATGCATAGAGGGGCACTTAAAATAAATAATAGAAAGCAAAAAGATTTTTTTTTTCTTTTTATCTGTCTATGTATGTATGATCACGCTTTTCTCCGAAAATACTGAGCCGATTGAATTGAATTTTTGGATGTAGGGTACCTTATGTACCAGGTTAACATCTTAGATACATTTTATCCCGGAAGATTGTTAGGGTCCTTTAGGAAAATTAAAAAACCGATTTACTTAAAATTTGGCTTGGAGCAAAATCTACTGAGCCGATTGACTTGAATTTTTGTACGGAGGTACCATAACGTACCAAGTTAACATCTTAGATATATTTTATCCCGAAAGATTATTAGAGACCCATAGGAAAATTAAAAAAACCGAAATATAACAAAAAACGAGACGGTACGAAGTAGATTGAAGATCGTATTGTTACATTTAGTTAAGAAATTATTTGCAAATAACAAGTTTGTCTATATACATAATATTCATATTTCGAACTCCACGCGAACGAAGTCGCGGGCACAACTAGTAAATAAATAAATGATGATCAGATAATAATAAATTTCATTAAATTATATTTATTGTTTTCATTTAATTTTGTCAATAAATTTGTTTTAAATTTCATTATCATGTTTTAAATTGAAATGTTATGAGTGAATAATTAATTAACTTATAAAAACTATTTTTGTCTGCAATAATATAAATTTACGACCGACGACGAGACCCGTTCACCCACCAGTGGGTCCCCGGGGAATATCTATTTACCCGTGCACGTTTCTGCCGCTTCTCTTCACGAGGCTAAATGGCCTGTATGTATACTCCATGTATGTCAACCCTAAATAGTTTGTTATGATAGTTTTAGGCAATTGTCACCGACCAGCTATAATATCCTCAATTCGACCTTTACCGGGAGAGATGATGAAGTTTTGCACTCACCTAGTCTTCCCGGGTCAAATGAAATCCTCCTTATGTCGCTACCACAGAGAACCTAGTGTTTTGGTTGCAGCGCCTTTGTCTACTGGACATCCAAGATGTAGCTGACTGATGCCTCCCCGGTCGCTGGCAATACACGGCCGAGGTCGAGGGTGCGCGCGCGGTGGGGCGCCAGCAGACACCATACATAAAGTTATGTCATCGCGCCGGCTGGGTATTCTGTCGGTGCGTGTCACCGCACGACCCCGCGGTTCTTTCAGTCATTCCTCACAAAGTCTCTCGTTGTCAGTGATAGTGTTATTCCTGTAATCTCAAAGCAACAAGGATGTGGCTGCGCCCAGGCGCCACGTTGGTGGCGCTCACGCTGGTTCTGTGTATCGGTGAGTACTATTCTTTAAATTTTAATGCAGTGAATCTGGAAAAATAATAAACTTGATTTTTTGTCGGCAATGGGAGTACCGTACCAACAGCCTCGTGAAAGCCTTACAACGATTATTGACAAAATATTTTGAAACCGCATTATATGTATTTATTATTTAATCCAAATTATCTTACTTAAATTATCTGTAAAATTTTGTTTTTTTATTTAGAGCAATGAATACTTATCTAAGTACTAATTAAATTACATCGGATTCTTGTTTTTACACCTATTCAATTAAAGCTAAATCTACACTCTACATATAATAAATATTCGCAATTTTTCGCAATAGTAATAAAAATCTCTCCTTAAAAATCCTAACTGTCTTCCAATCACGGTTCATGAGATGCTTTATGACAAACAGATGGACACGAAATTTATTTCTACTTTCGTCTGATTGAAAATCATATTGTCATATTAATTTAGTTTACTTTCTGTAACGGTGAAAATAAATATAAATATTTTTATAATAAAATAAATGTTTTCTATTATCTATTGGGCTAGCGGGTAAAACAGCCGAGTAGATACAAATGAATATATATGATATGTCACCAATTCTTGTTGTTTATACCTTCATTAGAAAATAAATCTAAATCTATTATGCTAGGGGCTGATGCTGATCAAGCCGAGGTGACAGCTACCTCCGGCAAACAGCGAGGGCTGAGGAAGGGAGTGCGGGGGGCGCGGCGAGTGCGGCCCGGGGCGGCGCGGCCCAGCAGGGACGTCGAAAGCAGAGACGATGAGTACTTGGAAAACGTCGAGAGATCATTCAGAGGGAATACCTTCAGAGAATTGGACGTCAATAGAGGCAGAGGGTTTGGAGACGCTAGAAGTAGAGATTTCGGAGACGCGAGAGGAAGAAGCTTCGCGGCAGAACCGAGGGCGTATGACTCTCGGGACAGATATTCAGGAGTAAACAGAGATACAGATAGGTATTCGGGAGCGGATAGAAATAACAATAAGTATACAGGAGCAGATAACAACAGGTATTCAGGAGGAGATAACAATAGGTATTCAGGAGCTAACAGAGATACTGGGGCGCTTAGACGGCCCTACAGTTTTGAGGCTAACGCATTTAGAGATCCCGAAGCTAACAGAGATTCGGAAAATAGTAGAAGCCGAGATTTTGGGACTGCTGGCCTCGGCCGAGGTAGAGATGGTACGGACCGGCTACCAACTCGAGTGAATGACTACGGCAGCGACGTGACCAGGCGGGCAGGATTCGGTTCTGATCCCAGGAACGGAAACACTGACCTCTCTCGCAACATCGACTCAGACGGCCAGCGCTGGCTTAAGATTCTAGCAGGTTTGTACATTATACTTCAATATTTCCCTTGTCTATTAAATGAAGGTCACTAAATAGTAAGCTAATAATAGCGGCGTTCTAGCTGCGGGAGTATCCAAACCCAATTCGACTACTGATAGATAGGTGCACTAGTAGCCTACCACCATCTTTTAAAACCATGCAAGAACGATTGAGTAAGGGAGATGTCGCATTACATCACGTAGCGCGCTATCCCGCTTACTCACTGGATCTTGCATGGTTTTAAGAGACGGTAGTACCTAACCCCCCTGTGCATGCGACTTGAGAGCCATTGAAGTGTAAGTCCCTAGCTGTATCACATTCAATCATTGAAACAAAACGAAGATTTTCATTTGTCACCTAACTCGCCCTTGTGTAGCGGTTTCGACTACATGAATTTTCGTTGTTGAAAACTTATATAAAAAGCTGCAAGTATGAAATTATGTTTTTGTCAATTTCCAGAGTTCCTGAAAACGTCAAAAGAAGGACGAGAGCTATTGCATGCCCGCGGGGGCCAACTATTGGGTATGTTAATCTTCCTATTTGTTGAATATGTCTCCAGCAGGATTTCTATAAGTTTCCGAGTCTAACTAGATGTTAAGCAATTAACCACGGCAATATTGTTGCTTTATAGCGCCGAATATAGCATAATCCAAAAACCTATGTTAATATAATGAAGAATGCTACTGTCACAAAATATATTATAGTAGTACCAGTATATTCTACAGCGAAATTCTTATGAGCTGTAGAATTAACCAGTATGTTCTATATATCATCTTGGTTTTAACACGTTTTAACTTAGAAAAGATGAAGTTACAATTTTTTACAAAAATAATATCGTTCATCGCTTCCAATGATGCCGTAATTCGTGCGAAGGATCCAAGGGGAACGACGCTTCGATATAATATACAGGTTTGTTCAGTAGGGCCCCTAATGGGCTTGAGAATACTTGATAAACGTATTCAATGTATTGTTGCAATGTATGTTTGTGTATAATATGTAATATTTGTTTCAGTGGGTGGCCATGGAACCGCGGACGGACAACTCCCGCTGCCCGTGCTGCTGGTGCCCGTGGCCGTGCCCGACGACCGTTAGTACTTGCTTCACCATTGTTTTGTTAATAATTGATTTTATTTATAAGCTACTGCCTACGGCCCCAACAAAGATTATTCTGTGCTTCGAAAATCACGGCAGACCGTTGGTGTCGGCTGCCATCAGTCGTTAAAGGAACCATGTCTGACATTGAGAGGCGTTTTGGAAAATCTCCTGACACTATATCCTAATCCTAACTTCACTATCACTACATAGTATAAAACAAAGTCGCTTTTTCTGTCCCTATGTATGCTTAAATCTTTAAAACTAGGCAACGGATTTTTATGCGGTTTTTTTAATAGATAGGGATTGATTCAAGAGGAAGATTTTTATGCCCATGCGAAGCCGGAGCGGGTGGGAGCGGCCCGCCAGCATTATAGTATAAACGCGAAAGTGAGTGTGTTTGTTTTTTACGCTTTCACGCCCATCTACTGCACCAATATTCCTGAAATTTCGCATACACATAGAAGTATTCAGAAAGGCATAGGATACCTTTCATCCCGGGAAAAAGCACTGTTCCCGTGGGAAATTCATACAGGCAAGGCCGCGGGCGAAAGCTAATAATATTATAAATGCAAAAGTAAGTTTGTCTATTTGTTACGCTTTCACACCCTATCTACAGCACCAATCTTCCTTTTCACCTAGATAGAAGTATAATTGAGAAGGACATAGGATATCTTTCTACCCGGGAAAGAGCACTGTTCCCGTGGCAAATTCACGCACGCGAAAGCTAGTATATGTATATTTTCGATTGATCCTTTAACCCATACGATATCATCATGATGATAGAACCCATGCACAACCTATATGAGAGGCGCAGGAGAAGTATTTGAATCGAATATATTAGTTTTCCATAGTCAGAGATACTCGATCTAAGTCCGCACTCTATAAATTAAGTAGATTTGAATGCACCATGAATTATCAGGCGCCATCAGGTGGACCGGTGGACAAGTACTAATCAATTCTCATATTCCAGAATGTTCAGCGTCGAAGGTGCCGTCCCTGCAGCCGGACCTGCAGCCGCCCGAGGAGTACCTCCCCCCTCACAGCTCCACCACCTCCGAGCCGCCCGTCACACCTGGTAAATACTAAGTTAAACTTAAGTTTAGTAGTTTAGTACCTAATTAGTACGTAACAAATTTTATCAATATAATTCTGATTTAAATAATTAATTGGCGTTTTTTTTAACGGACATTACTTAGCTCTAGAAATATAGACAAACGGACTTTTGAGATGAAGGTTTGTCGGTCTTCCAAATAGTCTTAAAAAGATGCAAGGGCACAAATGGCACAAATCACGGCAATGGGATGTCTGACTTACCCATGTATGGTATAATATAAGGCAAAGGTAGAGCCGGCTCTACATTGCCTATTTGCCTGCTGACGGCAAAGGGCTAGATTCACTACGATTATTACTGCCAATAAGAAGAGGTGACTTATTTAAATGCATCACATAAATGTGAAATAAACAGACACAAAGCGTATGTACCTGTATATACCACAGAACATTTGGAACAGATGGGTCCGTGATTGCGGTGGCTCACAAAATACGCGCCCTTTCATAGGGCGCGTATTTTACGAGTTTTATATACGTTGAAAGTAAACTTTGGAACCACAGAATATTTAGAACAGATGGGTCCATGATTTTAGGAGCAACTGGATTGCGGTGGCTCAGAATAGGAACGCGTAGACTTATGCCCAGCAGTGGTTGTAGACCAGCAAAATACAGGATCATAGGCTAACAATCTTAAAAAAATATGAAAATAAATATACCTATATTGCTTGCTGCTAGCAGAGCTTTTTGTGTAAATTTTTTTAAACACTAGTGGTTCTGTGAACAGTAGACCTCGCGGCCCTCCTACGTCCAAACCCCTTTGCCTTTTTGAAATTGAGACTCGCTCGCTTGGTCAATAAGGTTTTTTAGTTACCAATAAGTATATTCAAATGGTTCCTAATGCATATTGCTGGCCGCTAAAATAGTTATGTGTATTCCACGATGCAGCGAGCACTGTTTTATTGGTGCAATCGAAAAATTTGACACAATGTAGTTTCCTCGCAAGAGTAAGAAAAGCACTATTCACAAGCCTCAGCCGAAATAGCAATTAACATCTATGGCTGAGTAATATTTATGACTCGGTCGCAAAGTGCTGTATTTCCGGCCTAGACACTAATGTACTATTTTTATCTTTAAATCTTACTTATTGTAAGTATATAAAATACTATCTGTGGTCAGATTCAAGACATGTGCGGCCTGACACGGACGCCGAGTATGATGAGTGGCTGCTAAAGTTGTTCCGCGAGTACGAGCCGCGCGCGCCGCTGCTGCCTCCTATACTGCTGCCGGAGTCCCCCCCACCCTCGCCGCCGGTGCCGCTCCCCCCTCTCTCCTCGGACCCGCCCCCCGCGCGCCTGCGCTTTACCCGCTCGCTACTAATACGCGCCGAACTCACCGTCTACTACTCCGACTACACAGAGCCCTACACTGTCTGGTAAATATACATATAAACCCATTGTTACCTGTGGAGCGGAACAAACTATACTTTTCCTTATATAAAAAAATGGTTTTGTCTCGCTCACACTGCTAAAAATTATTATATTTAGTTAAAGAAACGTAACGTATCATATCATGTTCATGCTAAAGTTTTTTTCACAGAAATCGCCAATGTTGTTTGCCCTCTATTTAGAATGTACATGTTTGTGTCCGTGCAGGTACGACGCGCAGACGGGCTCGTCCCGCGTGGACATGCACGGCGGCACCACCGTGCTGTACCGCACCATGCAGCCCGACGGGAACGTGCAGCGCGTGCAGGTTCGCACTACATGCGTTTTAATCATTTATTTTATTGTAATATGCTGTAGGTAGGTATACTCTTTCTGATGATCTTCGATTAGTATTCACCGAGCGATACTTTAAAAAATGTGCTTTATAGTCAGACGGGAACGAAGGCATATGCTCGACTGCCACAAATGAATGTTCTTCCCGTCAGGCGGAGTGTGATTCATGGGGAAACGCGGCTCCGAAGATGTCTTCGAAGATTCTATATATAGCTTCAATCCGTATAAACTTTGCAAGCGTGATTTAAACTTGTATACTTATTTGTTGTCTTTGGTAGCGTCTTCTGTTGGGTTTATAATTGTTGTGTACTCGTTTAGTTGCGCATCGAGCGCTACGACGAGGACGAGCGGCGCCGCTGCTGGCAGCTGTCGGCGAGCGCGGCCGACGCCGACCGCTCGCCGCCCGGGCTGCCCGACCCTGAACCCTTCAGCTTCGCCGGTGAGAAAACGAACCATTCGCATTAAGATTTATTATTTCAGACACAATAGTTTATGTAAATAAAGTAAATGATATACTTTAGACCATGTCGACTGACTGAACCGAGATTCTATTGGTCTGGGTACGGAGATTAACGGCAGTCGCTCCATTGTAATTGCTAGTGCTACCATAAAAATAACCTTACTGGAAAAAATCGAGAAAAGGTATCAATATGTTAAATCAGTTAATCAGTGTTCGGAAATATTTAAAAAAGGTGTATTAACAAATCGTTAATTACAATTATAACGCAATCCGTTTGTGTAATACTGACCGGACTCCCGCTCCCGCGCAGGCTACAACGAGACGGCGGACGGGAGGCTGGAGCGCTGGACGTACACGCTGGCGGGGCAGGCGGGGGAGCTGGGCGCGGCGCGGGGGGAGGCGCTGGTGTTCCGCCACGAGCTGCTGGTGGCGCGCGTCGCAGGGGACGTCGCCATCCCCTACAAGTGAGTGGTCGGCACAGGGAGGCGCTGGTGTTCCGCCACGAGCTGCTGGTGGCGCGCGTCGCAGGGGACGTCGCCATCCCCTACAAGTGAGTGGTCGGCACAGGGAGGCGCTGGTGTTCCGCCACGAGCTGCTGGTGGCGCGCGTCGCAGGGGACGTCGCCATCCCCTACAAGTGAGTGGTCGGCACAGGGAGGCGCTGGTGTTCCGCCACGAGCTGCTGGTGGCGCGCGTCGCAGGGGACGTCGCCATCCCCTACAAGTGAGTGGTTGGCACAGGGAGGCGCTGGTGTTCCACCACGAGCTGCTGGTGGCGCGCGTCGCAGGGGACGTCGCCATCCCCTACAAGTGAGTGGTCGGCACAGGGAGGCGCTGGTGTTCCGCCACGAGCTGCTGGTGGCGCGCGTCGCAGGGGACGTCGCCATCCCCTACAAGTGAGTGGTCGGCACAGGGAGGCGCTGGTGTTCCGCCACGAGCTGCTGGTAGCGCGCGTCGCAGGGGACGTCGCCATCCCCTACAAGTGAGTGGTCGGCACAGGGAGGCGCTGGTGTTCCGCCACGAGCTGCTGGTGGCGCGCGTCGCAGGAGACGTCGCCATCCCCTACAAGTGAGTGGTCGGCACAGGGAGGCGCTGGTGTTCCGCCACGAGCTGCTGGTGGCGCGCGTCGCAGGGGAGGTCGCCATCCCCTACAAGTGAGTGGTCGGCACAGGGAGGCGCTGGTGTTCCGCCACGAGCTGCTAATCCTATTCCCATACCCGTGTGACAAAAGCGAACGCCCATTTTTTGTCCCAGTTGCGCATTGTGTGTCTATGATTGTTGTCTTTTATTATAGAATGCTATAAACAGCCGTACTTACAGCAGTAATGCTCTCCCGACAGGTACCGTGTGACGGTGGACAGCTCGGTGCTGGGTCCGTCGGTGGACTGGTACGAGCACCGCTACATAGAAGTGCGCGAGCAGCAGCCCGACCCCAGCTACATGAGCATCGACGTGACGCGCGAGTGCGACTCGGCCGAGCGCGCGCCGCGACTGGAGCACGCCGACCCGCTGCGCGAGTTCGTCATGACGCACCGCGACACGCGCTGCGACACCGACTTTGACAAGTATGATGCCGTCATATTACTATTATATTACCGTTATATTACTCCTCACGAGTCCGCTCGACCGGTATTTACAAAAATAAATGCCAGATATTCCCAGAATAGATCTTTATTCCCGTTTACCAGGTTATACGGTTACTTTTGGGTCTTAAAAATACTAACAATAATTCCTGCTGAAAAACAAAAAAAAATATTCTTCCGTTCGATCAGTAATGCTAAGGGCAATTTAACGGGAAATTGGAGACATAATAGACCTTCAATATGTTTCATGTAAACTTTTCAGATTCAAAGAGACTTACGATGTCAGTTATCCTACCGCCACGGAAGAAGCCATTCGCAAAACATTATTGATAAGAAGCACTCGCTTCGTGGAGTCCGCCAACCGGCAAGGACCGTCAGCGCTGTTGGAAGTGAACGAGATTAGCGTGCTGCTCTGGGAGGAGAAGTTGTTGCTGCAGGGGCTGGAAAATGACGAAGATGAGGCGGACGAGGCGGGCGAGGTGGGCGCTGTGCCGTTCTCGTTCGGCGGCGGCCCGCGCCCCGACGCCTTCCCCTACTCCGCTGAAGAAGTAGCGCGTCTCCTCGAACAGCTGCCGCCCGCCTTCAGCTGGAAACGACAGGGAGCCGTCACCCACGTTCGCAGTTAGTATTTATTTATTTTGCTTCTGTGGTTAATGCCACATTTACACTCAGCCTTGAAGGGCAGGAAAGTGAGCAGGGAAGCGGGCAGCGCGCGAATGTAAATAGGTTACTCGCGTTGTCACTGCCCATGCCGCTGCCGCTGCCCGGCGATCCCTTGATTGTCGGTTTTTCGCGCGGAAGTCAAAGGACGGGCAGCGCGAGCGCGAGTGAGTGTTTACATTCAGCTTAAAACCGTGCAAGATCCTGTGAGTAAGGGAGATGTCGCCTTACATCATGTATTGCGCTGTCTCGCCTACTCACTGGAACTTGCATGTGATAGTAGGCCACCAGATGAGCAGTAAAGAAGTATGAAGGCTGAGTGTGAACGCTCACTCGCGTCGTTATTGCCGCAGAAGTATTTAAGGAGATATTTCCGGCAGCGACAGGAGCAGTGCAGTGGAGCAGGGCTGAGTGTAAATGTGGGGTAAGACGTTCAGACACCAGGCTCAATTGTCACGAGAAGCATCCTGTTGAGTAGAAAATTGCGGGTAAATCACCTGATTGTCTGATTAATCAGTTCCGGCTGCCACCTGGTGGTCGCTAAAGAAATCACACTAGAGGCCGAGAAGTGATTTCGACGAACTGTGACACCAGGGTAGGGGTGTGCGGGGACGAAATTATAACGATGATGACTCAAGAAGAAGAAAAAGACTGCTGAAACCATAGTGATCTAAAATCGTTTCATAAATAGTAACGTGCGAATTGAATTCGCTCGCAGACCAAGGCGAATGCAAGACGTGCTGGGCGTTCGCGGTGGTGGCGGCGGTGGAGGGCGCGCTGTTCCTGCGCTCGGGCGCGCTGGTGCCGCTCAGCGACCAGCAGCTGGTGGACTGCGCGCCCAGCAAGCACACGTGCGGCCGCGGGAACCACGTGCGCCACGCCTACGGACACGTGCGCGACGACGGCATCGCCGCGCTCGCCAACTACACCCGATACGACTACGAGCGGCCCGAGGTGAGAGTTCTGGAGAGAGGCCGGGAGCGATCCCGTCGGCAGATTAAGACTTTCTTATTGTTTTCTTCCTTGTGTGCGATATGGAGATTTTCGTTTTTAACGACATCTATTGTGCATCTTAAAGTCTTATATGCTTGATATATTGATCTTTGATACTTGATGTGATGCGTTTATCGAATACCACCATAATTATGAAACGAAACAAGTATTTCTTGATTTATTTGAATACTAGCTATTGCCCGCGGCTCCGCCCGCGTGCGCCTCGGTTATATCGCGCCCGAAAGTAGGCTATGTTTGACTCCTAGTGCATAACTATATCCATACCAAATTTCATCAGAATCGGTCCAGCAGTTTAGCCGTGAAGAGGCAGACTTTCGCATTTATAATATTAGTATGGATTGTTGTCAAGAACGTTTTTAGATTGGCAGGAAAATGAAGGCAAAAGTAGGGAAGTTTGCTGTAACTAATAAAAAAAAAAAAATAAGTTGGCAAATAAATAAATACTATTGTAATATTATTGTAGTTGTTGGTCTTCCTATACATATATAAACAAATAGTTGTGAAAAATAATATACGGAAAACGGGGAACGGTCGCGAGGTCTCCAAACAGAACTGCTAGTTGATAACATAAGCTTATTAGTCTGAACTCTTGTAACGATGCCATTCTTGTTTGCAGTACAAACAATGCAGAAAGGAGGACCGACCCATCACCCGGATCAGCGGTTTCGTCATGGTGCCCAACAGCGCCGACGCGCTCAAGGTATGGGTGCGATTATCATTTGACTCGCATTCTTCCCCTCTCCTTTTCTACTTTTCTTTACAAATTTTCAGTACAAATTGGTGGGGCGATATCTTATAATAATTGAATTTTATCAGACTTCAGATTATTTCAATATTGTTATTTGAACCATTTATAACTTCTAAAACGGTTGACCGTATACAGGTGTCGATCGCGCGGCACGGCCCCAACGTCATCGAGGTGGACGGCCTGTGCGAGAGCTTCATCTACTTCAAGGCGGGCGTGCTCATTGACAAGCGCTGCAACCCGAACGCGCGCGGCCACGCCATCACCGCCGTCGGCTTCAGCAAGCACAAGCTGCACGGCTCCTACTTCATCGCCAAGAACTCGTGGGGGCTGACGGGCAAGCGCGGCTACGTGCACCTGCACGCCGCCAGCAACACGGCCGGCGTGCACACCGCGCCCAGCTACCCGCTGCTGGCCGCCGACGACGTGCCCGATAGCGGCAGGCTGCGCGCGCTCGCCGGACACTTCCCCGACGAGAAGAGCATCTTCAACACCGACAAGCAGAACTACAAGCAGTTCCTCCGCAACCAGACCAAGTTCTACAAGGACGAAAAAGCCAGGCAGAAGCAGGGGCGGCAGCAACAGAGAGTTTTTTAGCGGAATGAGTTCATATCCCGTCTAGTCTTAATTTCCCTAGTCATAGATAAATGAAATTTTAATATCATTCATTCACGGGATAAATTCGCCCAAGATGGACTATACGAATATAAATTTGTTTGACAATTTGTCTTCAATTACTTTAAAATGACTGATGATAAACAATATGTAGGAATATATACATTTTAACATGTTAAATTTAAGATTGATTCTAATCAATTTTTGCCATATTTTAAAATAAATAATTAAGATTTAATAGTTAGTCAAATATTTGTTTTGTATTTATGCAACATCAAGCTTTTAATTACCGATAAATAGAGCAAATAAGTGCACCTTTAAACTATCCATCTACATGTATGTAACTATTATAATGAATGATATAGGTATACAATTATAATTATATCTATACTCGTAATAAGAAAACGATAACCTCAAATGTGCCTTATGATAGTACTGAAGTTAAAATAGTTGGATGTGATTTGTTAATTAAATAAAATATTATAAATAATCACGTCTTCATTACTGAACTATCCTGTATGAACCTAGTTCCTTGTCCCACAGTGGAATTATAATGGGCCAACCATATGGTTAAGATGAGACCTCGGTGAACACTTGCGCCACCATCAACTAAAAATCATTATTCACTAAAAACACAAGTTATCAAAAATCCCTGTTATGTAATTGAGGTTCTGGATATGAAGATCTGGATTTTTGATAAATTGTGTTTTCAGTGAATGATGATTTTTAAATGATGGTGGCGCTAGTGTTCACCGAGGTATCACCTTAACAAGTCATAACACACACATAAACTATACACCTAATCGAACCCCAAGTTTACACCCCAATTCTTTTGTTCGAAACGATATACTTTTTATTTGGTACCACTAAAATTATAATGAAATCGTGGTAGTTGTTTTTTTTTTTTGTTTAAATTAACAACCGAAATAAATAAACTAAGTCAAATATCATTTTGACTTTTCGAATGTTTATAGGTTGCTTGCTTGATGATGGAGTAATTTAGAAAGGTCTTTTGATCTTGGATGGCATGGTGTTAGTGTTATAAAACGCCCTCACGTTCACTGCAATGAATCAAATTTGATGTACGATTTGATATTAAATCTTATCGTAAGGTAGCAAGGGCAATTGACCCTGCACTCTGTGTTGAGAGTGGTCAACCCAGTATGCCTCAGTATAAATTTCTAATAACAACGCCACTGATCTTAAAATAAAAAAAAAATAAACGGATGTTGGTTGCTTTTCTGGCAGCTAATAGATGGCGCTGATAAAATATAAAACACGCTATGGTTTTGCTTTAGTCAGAATATGTAATATTCTACTAAAGAGATAATACCCGGGTTCAGGGTTCAGGGTTCAGGGTTCAGGGTTCAGGGTTCAGGGTTCAGGGTTCAGGGTTCAGGGTTCAGGGTTCAGGGTTCAGGGTTCAGGGTTCAGGGTTCAGGGTTCAGGGTTCAGGGTTCAGGGTTCAGGGTTCAGGGTTCAGGGTTCAGGGTTCAGGGTTCAGGGTTCAGGGTTCAGGGTTCAGGGTTCAGGGTTCAGGGTTCAGGGTTCAGGGTTCAGGGTTCAGGGTTCAGGGTTCAGGGTTCAGGGTTCAGGGTTAGGTTAGTTAGGTTAGGTTAGGTTTTTTTTTTTTTAATTTAATATCGTATGTTTAGTTACATTTTTTATATTATTTGGGAAGAATTTATATTTTTATTTGGGTTCTATATATGTTTGTACACCTGCCATTTGATACAGGTGTTGTTACATTAGTTATTATTTATTTGTGCTTTTGATTATGTGCCGTTCACTTTTTTTAATCTGTTTACAATGTTTTCTACATGCGCAATCAATGTTGCGGATGTAGAAACATGCTTGGTGGAGTTTGACAAATTGAAAGGCTCTATTTTTGCTTTAGCGCAAGCCATTACGTAGTCTTGTCTTGTCCGGTAAAATATTGGGCAGTCTTTTAAAATGTGGTCAATAGTTTGCGATGACTGGTCATCACAGGGACAGTGGTCATTGTTGGTTATCTTAAATCTGTGCAGATAATGTTTGTGATACCCATGTCCAGTTAGTATTTGGGTGACAGCGAAGGAGGGCTGAATTACACTTCGGAAGTCAGTTATGTCAGTTATGTTTTTAAAATATGTTTTAGTAGCAGCTCCCTGAGGGGCGGACTCGTAGTCCTCCTGCCAGGCTTCAAGTAGACGCTGCTTTAGAAATCGTTTGGCGTGGGATAGCGGGAAAACATTTATTGCCGCTGCTGTCTTCTTGGCAGCTGCCTCCTTGGCGGCAATATCTGCTATTTCGTTTCCTACTATCCCCACGTGCGCTTTAGTCCAAACGAAGTTAACTGTTGTGTTGGCGCTATACAGTTGGCTGAGAAGGCAATGGATCCGCCACACCAGAGGGTCTGTGTTACTGCGATCCTGAAGGGCTTTGAGGGAAGACAGAGAATCTGAAAAGATAGTTGCAGAAGGATAGTTGTATTTATTGAGCCAGATTAGCGATTGATAGATGGCGTAAAGTTCGCAAATAAAGACCGATGCTGTTCGACACAACTTAAACTTCCGTATTGCTGGATGACCTTGCATTATAACTACAAACGAAGCACCAGTTTCCCCGTCCGCTGTCTTGCTGCCATCTGTGAATATATTGGGAGCATCGGGGTCTATAAGAGCAGTGGTCTCATCCTGAGTGGAGACTTCCTTGTACTCGATGCTAATGCGTTTGGCTGGATGTAGGAGATCTCTTACTTTTACTCTCTTGTATAGCTCGATATCACCAGGAAGGTTAGGTTAGGTTAGGTTAGGTTAGGTTAGGTTTTTTTTTTTTTTTTTTGGTTGCTTTTTGATGCAATTATGTCCAGCTGGATTTCTTCTCAAATCGCTTTAATAGTAAAATCGCATAGTGTAAATTGTTAAATATCATATAAATTATAGTAATTATAATAGATAGCTTTATATATATACACATACTATTTATATATATATATATATACATACTTTATGTATATTTTACCTTTAACATAATATAGTTTTTTTTTTTTTTTTTTTTTTTTTTTTTTTTTTTTTTTTTTTCCTGTTCTTTCAAGTATCAATCGACCAACAGTCAATTGCTACTCGCAAGACCAGCTGGTTTTTTTTTTTTTTTTTTTTTTTTTTTTTTTTAATAATTTTACCTTTATTCCGCTACCAAAATTACGCAGCGCCCTTGGCTACACTCTTTTTGTATCTATTCCTGTTAAAAAAAAATTTAATTATGTTTTATTTGTATCTTAAAAATATTTTATCTAGTTTACTCATGACTTTTTAATTACTTTTCATATTTACCGGACCGGAGCGAGGCTAATCGAGATCCCCGGCTCCGCTAGCTCCGATAAGGCCGACGCTCTTGCATCGGCCTTGAGGGTCGCGCTTTCCGGCGTTGTGGAGGTCTCCAGGCCCGTCAAAACTGCGGACTTCCGCGTAACGGGCCTGAATGATACGGCTACCGTGCAGCGGGTAAAGGCTGCGGTCGCCAAGGCTGGGAGCTGCGCGGAGGACCAGGTCTGGGTGGGCGAAATCCGCCCAGACTGGCGGGGCTCCCGCTCGGCCCTCATGCGCTGCCCGGTGACAGCAGCTAAAAAGCTGATCGAGGCGGGCAGCCTCAGTGTGGGCTGGGGCTGCGCGCGGCTCAAGCACTTGGCGGCGCGCCCCATGCACTGCTACAAGTGCATGGGGAAGGGGCACACTGCAGCGCTGTGCCCATCGCAGGCGGATCGCAGCCGGCTCTGCTACAGGTGCGGAGAGGAGGGCCATATGTCCGCGTCCTGCGCGGCTGAGCCCCGCTGCGCGGTATGCCGTGACGCCGGCAAACCGGCGGACCACGTGATGGGGGGTAGGTCTTGTAACCCCCCGCCAAGCCGCGGTAAAGGGCTGTCGCCTCCTCCGCGACAGGGCAGACAACAGGCGGCGCCAGCTGGCCAAATGGAGGAGTGATGGGGGTCGCCTTCCTCCAGGCCAACCTCAACCACTGCGCCAGGTCGCAGGATCTCCTCCTGCAATCCATGGCGCAGTGGGACATTGACGTCGCGGTGGTTTCGGAGCCGTACGCGGTACCCTCCCTACCCCACTGGGCTGGGGATCTGGTTGGCTCCGTGGCCGTCGTGGCCAGGTCTGGCGCTGCCCCGCCCCTCACGATCCGGAGGAGAGGGAGTGGCTACGTGGTGGTGGTCCGGGGAGAGTACGCCATAATTGGCGTGTACTTCTCCCCGAATCGAGACTTGCCGGCTCTGGAGCAGCTTTTGGACGCTCTGGGGTCGGAGGTAAGGCGGCTAGCGCCCCTAAAGGTGCTGGTGGCCGGTGACTTCAACGCCAAATCCACGGCGTGGGGGAATCCGGCCACTGACCCCAAGGGGCAGAAAGTGGAAGAATGGGCGCTAGCCGCGGGGCTGTCTCTTTTGAATAGGGGGACAGCCCAGACGTGCGTGCGGCGGACGGGGGGTTCGGTGGTGGACTTGACGTTTGCCACCCCCGCTGTCGCGCGCACAATCACGGACTGGAGGGTGGAAGTGGGGGTGGAGACACTCTCGGACCACCTGTATATACGGTTCGAGGTGTCTGCCACCCCCGAAAGTCAGGCGGCAACACCGTCGCGGGTGCGCAGTCGATTTCCGCGCTGGGCGCTCACGCGGCTCGACTTGGAGCTGGCGGAAGAGGCGGCTATCGTCGGCCGCTGGAGCCTCCCGTCTCTCGTGGGAATGGGGGTAGACGAAGCGGCTGGCCGTTTTAGCGACACCTGCAGTGCAGTGTGCAGAGCGGCCATGCCTAGCGTCAGTCGTCCCCCCCCTAGACGGGCGGTGTACTGGTGGTCGACGGAGATTGCCGCTCTTCGAACCGCCTGCAACGGGGCCCGAAGAGCGTACTGCCGGAGTCGACGGCGCAGCCCCCGCGACGAGGAGAGGGATGACCAGCTGTATGCGGTGTATGTTGCGAAACGTATCGAGCTGCAGCTGGCCATCAGTCGGGCCAAGGAGGAAGCCTTCGAGGAGCTGGTGGAGGGCATAGAAAGAGACCCGTGGGGTCGCCCGTACAAGTGGGCGCGAGACAAGCTGCGTCCACTGGCGGCCCCATTGACGGAGACTCTCCAGCCAGCTCTCCTGGAGGAGATTGTCGGGGATCTATTCCCCGGCAATCCGCGAGGGTTTTCTCCGCCGAGAATGGCCCGACAGCCGCCTGACGGAGAGGAGGCCGATGGGGTGGAGGCTGATCCGCCATTCGTCACCGACGTCGAAATGGAGGTGGTCCTCGACCGCCTCCGGACGAAGAAAAGGGCACCGGGTCCAGACGGGGTGCACGGGAAGATGCTTGCGCTGATTCTCGTGCATCTCGGAGAGAGGTTTCGGGAGCTGCTCAACCGCTGTTTACGGGAGGGGCGGTTCCCGAAACTCTGGAAGGAGGGTCGGCTCTGCCTTATTCCGAAGGGCAGCCGGCCCCTGGACTCGGCCTCGGCGGTGCGACCTCTGGTCCTGCTGAGCGAGGCTGCGAAGGCCCTGAAGAGCGTCGTGGCTTCGCGGCTCGTTCGGCACGTGGAGGATGGCCCGGGACTGCGTCTCTCTGACGCGCAGTATGGGTTCCGGGCCGAGAGGTCCACCATCGATGCCCTTAGACGCCTACGATCGGTGACGGAGGAGGCGGATCGGGAAGGAGAAGTGACCCTGGCGACGTCCCTCGACATCGCCAACGCCTTCAACAGCATTCCGCACAGTGTAATACGGGAGGCACTCGAGTATTTCAGAGTGCCCCTGTATCTGCGGAGGCTGTTGGGGGCGTACCTGGAGGAGCGCATCGTCCTGTTCGAGGACAGGGGGGGACAAATGGTTCGGAGGAGCGTCGGGTGCGGTGTCCCGCAGGGGTCGATACTCGGCCCTATCCTGTGGGACATCGCTTACGACTGGGTCCTGCGGTGCCGGCTTCCCCCTGGGACGGGTGTCATCTGCTATGCGGATGACACTCTCTTCACGTCCCGGGGTGCGAATTTTGGTGAGGCGGCGCGGTTGGCCGAAACAGGCCTAGCCCTATTGGTCGACCGCATAGAAAGGCTTGGGCTTCGGGTCCGCTTGGACAAGACCGAAGTCCTCCTTTTCCGCGGGGCCCGTACGCGGGGTCCCCCCCCAGGAGCGCGACTCCGGGTGGGTCAGGAGGAGTTGAGGGTGAGCACCCAGATGAAGTATCTGGGCCTCATCCTCGACGGACGATGGTCTTTCGGCCCCCACTTTCGAGAACTGGGGCCGAAGATCATCAGGACGGCTGCTTCGCTCGGCCGACTCCTCCCCAACCTGGGTGGGCCGAGCGAAGCAGTAAGGCGGCTCTACTCTGGCGTCTGCCGGAGCATGGCTATGTACGGTGCCCCCATCTGGGTGGACGCCCTTACCGCGACGAACAAACGCCTTCTTAGGCAGGCGCAGAAGGTGATCGCGGTGAGGGTGATTCGGGGGTACCGTACAGTGGCCTTCTCTGCGGCCACGGCCCTCGCGGGCGACCCGCCGTGGGAATTGGTGGCGGAGGTGCTCGCCGAAGTGTACCACTTTGTGGCTAGAAGGAGGGAAATCGGCGAGCGCCCCCCGGTGGAGGTTGTACGGCGGGTGCGCCTGCGAGGGCAAGCGGAACTCGTGCGGAGGTGGGAGGCGGACCTGGCGCAGGCAGCGTACGGTGTACGCACAGCGGAGGCCCTGCGCCCGGTCCTGGAGAGATGGATGTTGAGGCGTCGCAAACCTCTCACCTTCCGCATGACGCAGGTGCTCACCGGGCACGGTTGTTTCGGTGAGTACCTGCACCGCGTGGCCCAGAGGGAGGCCGAGCCCAAATGCCACGATTGTGGCGGGGCTCAGGACACCGCTCAACATGTCCTGGAGCGGTGTCCTAGGTGGATCCGGCAGCGCCAAGAGTTGGCCGCCGCGTTAGGCGGGGTGGACCTGTCGCTCCCGAGTGTCGTCAACGCGATGCTCGAGAGCGACAGAGCTTGGACGGCAATGGCCTCCTTCTGCGAGACCGTTATGTCGCAGAGGGAGGCCGAGGAAAGGGACCGCGAGGACGACCCCCTCGCGGACCCGATCCGGAGACGGAGAGCGGGGGTGCGACGCAGGCGCTACTTAGCGCGCCTGGAAGCGCCCCCATAAGAGTGGGACTAGACAGTCCCACCCGGTGGCAGAGAGTCCTCCAGGTGTCGGAGGGCCTCTGAGAGTGGTGAGCCCGGTCTCTGATGAGAGACCGGCCAGTCGCTGAGGCGTCTTGTGCTAGTTAGATCCAAGGCGCCTCCATGCAAAGCGGCCGACGGCACCCGCAGGGGTTTAGTGGGTAGTCTGGGCCGACTAGCGGCCCAGGAGTCCCACACTCCGTGCGTAAAAGCATTCCCCTGCGAAATCAAAAAAAAAAAAAAAAAAAAAGGTTAGGTTAGGTTAGGTTAGGTTAGGTTAGGTTAGGTTAGGTTAGGTTCGGAGCGTCGGGTGCGGTGTCCCGCAGGGGTCGATACTCGGCCCTATCCTGTGGGACATCGCTTACGATTGGGTCCTGCGGTGCCGGCTTCCCCCCGGGACGGGTGTCATCTGCTACGCGGATGACACTCTCTTCACGTCCCGGGGTGCGAATTTCGGTGAGGCGGCGCGGTTGGCTGAAACGGGCCTTGCCCTATTGGTCAACCGCATAGAAAGGCTTGGGCTTCGGGTCCGCTTGGACAAGACCGAAGTCCTCCTTTTCCGCGGGGCCCGTACGCGGGGTCCCCCCCCAGGAGCGCGCCTCCGGGTGGGTCAGGAGGAGTTGAGGGTGAGCACCCAGATGAAGTATCTGGGCCTCATCCTCGACGGACGATGGTCTTTCGGCCCCCACTTTCGGGAACTGGGGCCGAAGATCATCAGGACGGCTGCTTCGCTCGGCCGACTCCTCCCCAACCTGGGTGGGCCGAGCGAAGCAGTAAGGCGGCTCTACTCTGGCGTCTGCCGGAGCATGGCGATGTACGGTGCCCCCATCTGGGTGGACGCCCTCACCGCGACGAACAAACGCCTTCTAAGACAGGCGCAGAAGGTGATCGCGGTGAGGGTGATACGGGGGTACCGTACTGTGGCCTTCTCTGCGGCCACAGCCCTCGCGGGCGACCCGCCGTGGGAATTGGTGGCGGAGGTGCTCGCCGAAGTGTACCACTTTGTGGCTAGAAGGAGGGAAATCGGCGAGCGCCCCCCGGTGGAGGTTGTACGGCGGGTGCGCCTGCGAGGGCAAGCGGAACTCATGCGGAGGTGGGAGGCGGACCTGGCGCAGGCAGCGTACGGTGTACGCACAGCGGAGGCCCTGCGCCCGGTCCTGGAGAGGTGGATGTTGAGGCGGCGCAAACCTCTCACCTTCCGCATGACGCAGGTGCTCACCGGGCACGGCTGCTTCGGTGAGTACCTGCACCGCGTGGCCCAGAGAGAGGCCGAGCCACGTTGCCATGACTGTGGCGAGGCTCGGGACACCGCTCAACATGCCCTAGAGCGGTGTCCTAGGTGGATCCGGCAGCGCCAGGAGCTGGCCGCCGCGCTTGGCGGGACGGACCTGTCGCTCCCGAGTGTCGTCAACGCGATGCTCGAGAGCGACAGAGCTTGGACGGCAATGGCCTCCTTCTGCGAGACCGTTATGTCGCAGAGGGAGGCCGAGGAAAGGGACCGCGAGGACGACCCCCTCGCGGACCCGATCCGTAGACGGAGAGCGGGGGTGCGACGCAGGCGCTACCTAGCGCGCCTGGAAGCGCCCCCATAAGAGTGGGACTAGTAAATAGTCCCACCCGGTGGCAGAGGTCCTCCAGGTGTCGGAGGGCCTCTGAGAGTGGTGAGCCCGGTCTCTGATGAGAGACCGGCCAGTCGCTGAGGCGTCTTGTGCTAGCTAGATCCGAGGCGCCTCCATGCAAAGCGGCCGACGGCACCCGCAGGGGTTTAGTGGGTAGTCTGGGCCGACTAGCGGCCCAGGAGTCCCACACTTCGTGCGTAAAAGCATTCCCCTGCGAAATCAAAAAAAAAAAAAAAAAAAAAAAAGGTTAGGTTAGGTTAGGTTAGGTTAGGTTAGGTTAGGTTGGGGTGCTAAGTGCAGGAAACCTCCTCGAGTGCCCAGTCACTTGAAAACTCGCGTTCTCACTTGATCCAAACGGATCCGGTGAGAGAGCGGGTTGACAAGTGATTTGGGACGGTGCACCCTGGGCGGCAGTTAATAACTCCCTGATATTCGGGGTCTTATTGACTGTCGGCCAATGTCCTGCTAACTGTGGGGCACTCCCCCCATCTTTTAGTAGATGGTGAGCGGATGCCCCACCCCGAGGTGGGGGCCTCCTTCTGTGGAATAATTATTTCACAGAGGGAGGCCATCGTTAGGGAGCGCTGGGCTCTTGCCCAGCGCACTGGACGGGGCCGAAAGGTCAGGCTGGAGGGCGTCGTGGTAGAATGCTAACGCGACCCCATGGCGCCCTCACAACGGCCAAGTGCGGAAACGCCGGAGGGGTTTTAGTGGGTAGTCTGGGCTGACTAGCAGCTCAGGAGTCCCACACTTTGTGCGTAAATGCATTTCCCCTCCGTTAACAAAAAAAAAAAAAAAAAAGGTTAGGTTAGGTTAGGTTTTTTTTTTTTTTTTTTTTTTTTTTTATGCTATTGCCACCACGATTAAATTGGTGTCCTGGTCTACAGTTCTCTTTCATACTAGTTCTCGCTGGTGCTACCTCTCGTACTTTCATACCTCATACAACATTTTCATACAATCTATCTCTCATACTATTACGGGTAGGACTCCCGTCTACAGTTCCTATTCTGCTATTTATTTCTTTATTTTCATTTTGACACAGGGCAATGAACAACACTTAGGTTTTTTATTTTTACATGGATGCTTATTACTAGTTACATACTGTATACTATTACTATTTATTTATTTCTTATTCTATTTCTTACTCTATGTAACACTGCTATTATATATTATAATAGATGTACATTCACTTATTGCTATGCCTTTTATTAACAATTTTAATAATGTTTGTACAGTATTCCAGGAATGAATTTTTACTCTTGCTATTTAAAATTTCCGGGAGGTTTTCAATTTTTAACATTTTATCAATTTTGTGTTCAATTTCGTGCCTTCTGCTATCAAACACTGGGCAGCACAAGATTAGATGTTCGACCGTTTCCGCGATATCTGGGTCGCAGATACACGAGGGCTCCGCGCGACACTTAAAACGATGTAAGTATCCCGCGAAACCTCCGTGTCCTGTTAGGAGTTGCGTTATATGATTATTTAATTTGATCTTGCAGATAATTTTGTAGGCGCTCGATGCCACAGGGAAGAACATCTTCGTGGTGCTTGCCGTATGACCCTTGTCATATCGGTCATTCCACTCGACGAGGGACTTCTGTCTGATGATGTTCCTCACATGTGACATCGGGCACCTATCATAACTCGCTCTACGTCTGGAGTCCGCAGCGGCCTCCTTTGCCAGCTGATCTGCCCGCTCGTTTCCCTCCAACCCCGCATGCGCTTTGATCCAAAACAACTTAATCTGTTTGTTTTGTCGAGAAGCGATTTTAATATTTTCCCTTATAGTTATTGCAAGGGGGTGGAGAGAGGACGAGTTTACAACGGTCTGCAGAGCCGACGCAGAGTCACTGTAGACCCCAAACGTACGAGCGTTTGTTGCATTGACTCTCCTCGTAGCCTCGCATATCGCCAGGAGCTCAGCCTGGTAAACCGAGCAGTACCGCGATAGACAGAGCTTGACGGTTCTGGATTCGATTCCGCCCCTCCAAATGGATAGGGCGGCACCGACTCCACCGTCAATCTTGCTGCCATCGGTGTAGATGAGAACATCCATATTGGTGTTGCCATCCACATCCTGCTGGTTTATCAGGCTGGTGTACTCCAGGTCGACACGCTCAGCTGGATGAGGAGAATCCATGACCGGAGCCACACGCTCGATCTCCCTGTCACACATCTCCGGCACCGGTTCCCCCCTCCTGGCACGGTACAGTGAGGCTGCCTCACGTATCCGAATGTCAAGAGGGAGCAACCCGGCCAGCAACAGAGATGCGTGCAGAGAGACCGTTCGATAGGCTCTACAAATTTTCTGCGCGAAGCCACGCTGGACTGAGTTTAGCGGTTTCCTAATATTAATTTTGGTTGTGGCTTGCGACCACACGCTAGCCGCATACATTATTACGGGTTCAACCGTTGCGACGTATATGATTTTTATAATGTCGGAATTTAGCCCCCAGTCCACCTTGGCTGCTTTTGCCAATCTCCTGTAGATTCCCAGAGCCTTCTTGCAGATATAGTTGACGTGTGATTTAAATGTCAATTTTGCGTCTATTATGACCCCCAGTATCTTCATCTCCCTGACCATTTCTATTGCAACACCCCCCATGCTGAGGCGTGGTGTGTCGTATTTCAGCTTTTTCGTTATTACCATTGCGCTGGTCTTATGTGGCGCAAACTTCAACTTATTTTCGACACCCCACGTCTCAACACGGGAGAGTGTTGTGCCGGCTATGCTCTCTATTTCCAGAGCGCTGTCCCCATCAAAGACTAGGACAATGTCGTCCGCGAATGCCTGCACGTAAATACCCCTACTCTCGAGCTCGTGTAACAGGGGATCCAGAAGGACATTCCAAAGGGTTGGTCCGGCTATTGATCCTTGTACACAGCCCTTTGTCGTTTTTGTGGTCACTTCCGTTCCCCCATACCGTATAGTCACCTTCCTGTTCGTAAGATAACTGTCCATGATCCTCCGTAGGCCTATGGGGCATTCCTCCTCCGCTAGCCGAAGCACTATGGCCGGCCACCAGGCAGCATCGAAGGCGCCCTCTATGTCTAAAGATACAACTGTTACTATTTTCTTTTGACTTAGTTTTAAGTTTATCTGCTTCATAAGGGCATAGAGGGCGTCCTCGGTGCTCCGTTGCGGCATGAAGCCATATTGCCTCTTATTTGTTCTGGGAAGAAGGTGATGTTTCAGCCGTGCCATAATCATTTTCTCTAGGATCTTCCCTAATATGGACAGCAATCCGATCGGCCGGTATGATTTGGGCGTAGTATACGACTCCTTTCCAGCCTTCCTCAGCAGTACCACTATGGCCTCTTTCCAGTCACCGGGGAAACAGCCCAAGGCGAGACATCTGTTCATGATCCCGAGGAACAGATCAAGATCTCCCTCGATGACCCTGCAACAGATGTCCGCCGTAAAGCCGTCCCCTCCAGGCGCCTTCTTTGGGTTGAGTGATACTGCTGCCTTCCGGAGTTCTGTCTCCGTGAATGGAGGTTCGCATACGTTATGTTCGTCCCCATTCACTAGTTTTGCTCTAGCCCTCACGCTCTTGTGGTGATCGTTATCTTCAGCCTCTTTATCTTCGGGGTAAAATGTTTCAGCCATGAGTTCGACCGACTTCTGCATATCCAGGGCTTGGCCATCTTTTTGTAGGGGAATTTCTTCCTCCCTTTTTGCGGTCTTGTTAAGAACCCTGTGTATGCCTTCCCAAATCGTTTCGCGCTCTTGCCTAGTGCAGAAATCACGCCAACCTTCCGTCTGCGCTTGCACCACAGCCTTTTCATATTTTTCTTTCATTGTTAGGTACTGATCGACAACGTCGGGCCTCCGTACCGGAGCCGCGTTACGGATCCTGGATCGGCGTCTGGCGACCTCGGCTTTCATCTCCGCGAGTTCTTCGGACCACCATGGCACGGTGAGTTTTTCTTTTTTTCTCTTTTTTGGCATTGCTGCTTCACAGCTTTCCGTTATTATCTTGCCTATTTCACTCACAAAGTTTTCTAATTCTTCCGTGTTTCTAATTTTATTTAAGTTTTCTAATGTTAAATTTTTCCTGATTTTTAGTTCCCTGTATTTACGATCAAAATTATCCCAATTTGCTTTCTTTGTGTTAAATTTCCTAGTTGTTCGCTCTATTTTTATTCCCTTTGATTTTTTATAATTTAGTTTGAAGATTATGCCATTGTGGTCCGAGCTCACGAGATCCTCCGTCACCTTCCAGTCCCCTACGTAGTCCAGCATCCCAGCCGAGCACGCCGTCACGTCGATGAAACTCGTGATTTCACGATCTCTTCTGACTGTTGAAAAGGTTGGTACCGCTCCTGTGTTTAGTATGTGCAGTCCCATCTCATTTAGGGCTCCGGCCATCTCTACCCCCCTATGGTCATTTTTGCCACTGCCCCACCAAACATTTTTGGCGTTGCAATCTCCCCCAATGACAACGTATTTCGTCCTGATTTTCCCCAAGACCGACTTTAGCTGTTCAATACGTTCGTGGATTGGAAAAAGCGGTTCGAAGTAAAAGGAGAGGAGCGCGACTCTCCATGCTTCGGTCTGTATCTCAATTACGGCGATGTTCTCCGTGTTGAGTGTGGGGTGTAGTATCACGTCTAGGTTCGGGTCAAAGACCGCTATTGCGGCTTTGATCCTTCCCAATTCGGTACCCTCCGCCTGGAAGATTCGCACCCCCGCCCTCCCCCTCATACCCATTCCAGTCTGCGTGTGGGGCTCCTGTACAAGAGCCACTGCAATACCACGTTTCGTAGCTTCCACGAACAGCTCGTCGACCGCAAGGGATTTCTTCTGTAGGTTCGCTTGCGCTATCCTACAGAACGTTCTATTGCCCTGGGTGCCCTTAGCAGTACGCTACCGCCTCTCTGGCCAGCGCGTCCCACTTTTGCCAGATTGGACACTTATGATCAAATGCCCCGTGTCCCTCGGCATCGATGCCTTCCTTTTTGCAATTTTTACAGCTTGGAGGAGTTCCCGACAGGTAGTACTCACACTCCGCCCTATGATGAGGTCCGCCACAGTGGCTACACAGATCCACCGACTCAGTGCAGAGCCGCCTTCCATGACCGAAGCCTAGGCAGCGGGTACACTGGATCAGGGGAGTCTGGTCCTCCACACGAACACATTGGAGGTCTATGTGAGCCCTACCCTTCGCCATTGCTTTCTGCCATAATTGCGGTGACACCACTAACACCGGGTGACACTGCAGGGGGTTTCTTGCCTTCTTCCTATATTTTACTGCGACCCTGTCATCCTCTTTCTTAAGGCCGTGGAAGAATTCCTCATTCTGGTTCCTAAAAGCTTTCAGCAGGTCCGCGTCCGAATTCACTGCCATAACATTTTTAAGAACCAGCATTGGGTCTTTGTTTTTCACTTCTTCCACGTTTAGTTGGACTCCGTCTTTTTCTATCTTCCTCCTAACTTTCTCCCTTTCCTCTTTTGTTTCCAGTCCAATGATGACCTTCCTGTCCCTTCCTTTCCTCACCTTTTTCACTTGTATCCATCCCTCTTTCGCATCCAGCGCTTCCCTAACCTTCTCTAACACTACATCCCCCTTATCTTTCTCATTTTTGGACGTAATGACCACCGAGTGGAGGGTCGTCCTATTTCGAGGGGGGATACCTTCCGGTATTATTTTAGGTTGATTTTGTTCCCCTTCACCGGTGGCGGTTGTTGTCCTACTTATGGCTTCCCTATACCTTTCCATTTCTAGCCTAAGGTCCGCCATCTGGCTCTTGTTTTCCTCCAACAATCTGGCATGTTCCCGCATTCCAGTCAGGTATGACGTCAGTACCTGTCCGTCTGTCTGTTCGCTTGTTTTAGGAGTGTCCGTCGTTGGTTTGTGGTCAGTCTGTGTCTGTCCATCTCTCGTCTGTTCGTCCGTCAACCGTTCAGATATCGACTGGTCAGTTTGTGTCTGTCCGTCAGTTCGTTCCTTGACTGGACTTGCCTCCTTTTGGTTAGGGGAGTCTCTTGCTCCCGAGCTCCTTCTTCCCTTCGCGCCTTCCAGCTGTTCTTGGCATTCGATTACCAGTTTGTTGTACCGTTCTAGTGCCAGTATGACTGCATCCTTTATAGTACCTTTCAGGTTTTTTGCCATACCCAGTTGGTTTTTTGCATAGGCCAGAAGCTTTCGGGATTCGGCTCTTTTATTGGCTCCTTTGAGAGGGAAGGGGCAGTCCTCCAATAGAAGCGCGTCGTCCAAAGACTCCGCTCTTTTTCCCGTTATACCGGTCCGCTTCCGTGTTCCTTTAGTTTGAGTTTGAGTTTGGGCGGTTTCCCCGCTCTCAAAAAACTCGCACATTTCACCTATACTACTGCGGCCCTCGGTAGGCGCCACGCTCCCCGGGGAGCTCTCCATAACTACTTTCTTTGAGGGAGGTGTGTGGTACATCCTGGAGTCTACAGAATCAGGTCCAATAATTTGTAAAAGTTTTATATAATAAAACCCGTCCTGTCAATACCCCAAAAAGGCTCTGGGAATGCTTGTAGACCAGTTTTGGTGGCAAGGTCAACTTGTTAAAAACAAAGTCAAAACACTCTATACGAGCTTCAAAATAACAATCAAAATAAAATAAAATAACAAAACAAACAGTAATATTTGTTTGATACTTTGTTGCCAAAGTGACTCTATCAGTTTTTTGTTCGGTATATTACCCAGTTCTTACCAAAGTATCAAACAATAACGTCCTTAAAAATCCAATTAAAAATTTTACAAAAAAATTTTTTGGCTCTACAGCTCTATGTAGAGCAGTTTGGTCTACACTTATACTACTTATTATAATATACACAACGACTTGGACTCTAATTACAATTTTCTAAAAATAATTTTTCTCTACACCTCTCTATGTAGAGCGATCTGGACCTTCCTATACTAATTTTGACACTACATACAACAATTTTGGATCTGATTACAAAAAATTTTTAAAATTTTGAAATTTATTTTTCTCTACAAAGCTCTATGTAGAGTGGTCATAAAAAACTACAACTCTTTACAATACCTGGGGTGAAAACCCCGTGTCTCTGCGGCAATTAGGGCCTGAGTTATTAAGGTTTAAAGATGTCAAGAATTTTTCAAAGTCCAAGTCTAAAAATAGGGGTAGGGGGTTGAGGGTAGGTCCAATCGAAGCGTATGGGGGGAAAGACTAACGCTCCTGTCGTTAGTGTGGGGGGGGTTGAAGGGGGGGGGACCAGCTTAAAAATATTATTTTTGCTCTAGGACCCTCCGTTCCCGAGATATCCGGGTTACAAGGATATGGGCACCTCAGTCGAAAAAACCATAAGTATAAAAACGCACTATTTTACTAGGGGTAGTTATTATCTGTGCGTTTAGTGTTTAATGTTGACCAAATTATGGATCCTGACCGGCACCCGCAAACTGACCCCGGATACCTTTCCCCAATCCGGAGATACCTCAACGGGAATACGGGGGTGAGGGAGTTGGCAGCTACAAAATAAGGGTAAAATGCCTTGTAAACTATTGTCAATGCAAATGTAAATTATGAAAAAATTTAGTTAAGCTAATAAGACTATGAGAAATTTTTTGGTGAAAGAATTTTCCCGAATTTTCCAATAGGGAAGATTTGGGAAAATCTGGAAAGATTTTGGGAATGGCCCGTATTTCCGCGAAATATGTCCGAATTGCCCCGAGTTTGGGCTTATTTTATAGGTAATTATGTACTCTCTCTAATAAAAATATTAATTTTAATTATTTATTAACAATTTTAATTAATTTAATGCAAAAACTACAATTTTAACACGACTTTATCTACTATTAATTTTCAAAAATTCCTGGAGATGTCAATTTTGCTCCGATTTCGATAATTTTTTCGCCAGAATGTTCAGACTGCCGAAGATTTTCAGTTTTTGTATTCAAAAACAACCCCCTAGTGCTCCTGAGGGGTGCACGTGATTTTGTGAGATTTTCGTAAAATCCCGAAAATGTGATCCCTTCACCCAAAAAATCCAGAATTTTGTAGAAAGCTTCTTCTTGTGGTGTAGTATTTTTAGATAAAATAAAAAAGTAGGGTTATCGCTTTAGTTTCCTGGATAATCGGGATTTAAGTTAAAATTGCCTTTAATTGACGATTCCCGGTGAAGGGGTGGTCCAAAAATTAATATCTAAGTTGGGTTTTACTCGCCTTACAAGCAGCTTCCAGAATCCGGTTTCAGATCTTCCCTAATGTTCCCGGTTTTCGATCTGGATTTAGGTTAGGAATTCCGTTTTCTGCTCGTAACTTTGCAACCCCTTGCGGAAAAATTCCCAAATTGCGCTGAGTTGTAGTCCTTGACGAGCCACACAGGATAGCAGTTCCCGTTACACGACGTCCCGCTTAAAATCTTGAGTTACGGGGGCTGGAAGCCGGCCAGCAGGCCAAAACACGTGTCGATTTTGGGTTTTTTACCGATATCTCTGCTTCCCGGTGGTTCCCGAAGGTGCGGTTTTCACTGTTGAACTCGGGTGATTTTTCCGCACAATTTGGTGTATAGCACGTCACAAAACTCGCACTTTTACTATTTTCGAGCAATTTTCGAGCGCGGAGCGGTTCAATTTCGTGGCGTTCGGGGCGGCGGGCGGAACGCAACTGGGTTAGGTTAGGTTAGGTTAGGTTAGGTTAGGTTAGGTTAGGTTAGGTTGGGGTGCTAAGTGTAGGAAACCTCCTCGAGTGCCCAGTCACTTGAAAACTTTGCGTTCTCGCTTGATCCAAACGGATCCGGTGAGAGAGCAGGTTGACAAGTGATTTGGGACGGTGCACCCTGGGCGGCAGTTAATAACTCCCTGATATTCGGGGTCTTATTGACTGTCGGCCAATGTCCTGCTAACTGTGGGGCACTCCCCCCATCTTTTAGTAGATGGTGAGCGGATGCCCCACCCCGAGGTGGGGGCCTCCTTCTGTGGAATATTTATTTCACAGAGGGAGGCCATCGTTAGGGAGCGCTGGGCTCTTGCCCAGCGCACTGGACGGGGCCGAAAGGCCAGGCTGGAGGGCGTCGTGGTAGAATGCTAACGCGACCCCATGGCGCCCTCAACGGCCAAGTGCGGAAACGCCGGAGGGGTTTTAGTGGGTAGTCTGGGCTGACTAGCAGCTCAGGAGTCCCACACTTTGTGCGTAAATGCATTTCCCCTCCGTTACAAAAAAAAAAAAAAAAAAAAAAAAAAAAAAAAAAAAAAAAAAAGGTTAGGTTAGGTTAGGTTAGGTTAGGTTAGGTTAGGTTGAGAGGGAGGCATCCACGATGAGCGCGCCCCCGGTAACGGACGATGAGTTCAACCGGGGCGTAGAACGTCTCCGGGCCTGTAAAAAGGCACCGGGCCCGGATGGCGTCCCCGGCCTCGTCCTGCCGGTGGCCTTGGCGCACCTCGGGAACCGTCTGAAAGACCTGTTCGATGATTGTCTGTCGACAGGGCGGTTCCCGAGACCGTGGAAGGAGGGTAGGCTCTGCCTTTTAAGGAAGGAGAGCCGACCCGAGGACTCCCCCTCGGGCTGGAGGCCCCTACTGATGCTGGATGAAACAGGCAAGATGCTCGAGCGCATTATTGCGCGACGGATCATCCAGCACCTAGAGGGAGAAGGGCCCAATGTGTCGGACCGCCAATACGGTTTCAGAACCGGGCGGTCCACCATAGACGCCCTTCAAAAGCTAAGGGCATTCTCGGAGGAGGCAACGGATGAGGGGAGTGGAGCCGTGGCGGTGTCTCTTGACATAGCCAACGCGTTCGGCTCCCTCCCCTATGAAGTCATAGAGGAGGCACTCCGCTATCATGGAGTGCCCCTCTACTTGAGGGCTGTCGTAGGGCACTACCTCACCGAAAGAGTGGTGCTCTACGACACCAAAGATGGAAGAATGGTAAGGGCGATGACCTGCGGTGTTCCACAGGGGTCGGTGCTTGGACCCCTGCTGTGGAACATCGGGTATGACTGGGCCATCCGCGGGGTCGATCTACCCCGGACTATTGTCATCTGCTATGCGGATGACACAATGTTGGCAGTCCGGGGTGAGAATATAGAGGAGACCCTGCGTAGAGCGACGGTCGCAGCAGACCTGATGGTAACTCGCATCAGGCTGCTCGGCCTAAAGGTGGCCCCAAACAAGTGCGAGGTCATCGCCTTCGGAAAGGGACGAAGATGGCGTCCACCACCCGACGCAACCATCTCAATTGGCGGAGTAGGGGTTCAGCTGAGGCCCAATATAAAATACCTGGGCCTCATCCTGGACTCACGTTGGGACTTCGGGGAGCATTTCAAACAGCTAGCTCCCCGGGTCGTTGGTGCAGCGTCGGCCATGGCCAGGCTGCTGCCCAATATTGGAGGGCCTGGGGCCCCGTGCCGCCGCCTTTATGCGGGTATCACCCGCAGCATGGCGCTGTACGGGGCGCCCATTTGGGCGGACAGGCTCTCCAGAGCCAACAAGGCCCTGCTACGACGACCACAAAGAGTTGTGGCAAATCGTCTAGCAAGGGCATATGTTACGGTCTCTTGGGCGGCAGCATGCGCCCTGGCCGGGACTCCGCCATGGGAGATGGACGCGGTGGTCCAAGCAGAAGTATATAGGGAGCGGGCAAGGATGCGAGAGGGTGGCGCTGAGCCCGCTCCCTCGGAGGTAAATAGGATACGTCAGCTGGCCGAGGTCAGGCTACAGGGGCGATGGAAAGTAGAGCTGGAGAATTCCCCATATGGAGTTCAAACCATTGGGGCGCTCCTCCCATCGCTCCCGGTGTGGTTGAACCGGAGCCATGGCCAGCTGACGTTCCGGATGACGCAGGTAATGACCGGACACGGGTGCTTCGGTCATTACCTGCACAAAATTGGCAGGGAGCGGGGCCCGGTCTGCCATGAGTGTGGGGAGCCGGATGATACGGCTCAACACACTCTGGCAGACTGTCAGATGTGGGCCCCTGAAAGAGTGCAGTTGGGGGTAGCCCTAGGGCACCGAGACTTCTCGCTACACAGCATCGTCGCAATGATGCTGTGTGGCGAGAGGTATTGGGATGCAATGGCCTCCTTCTGCGAAACAGTAATGTCGCAGAAGGAGGCGGCCGAGCGAGAACGCGAGGCCAGAGCGGACGCAACGTAAACAAAAAAAAAAAAAAAAAAAAAGGTTAGGTTAGGTTAGGTTAGGTTAGGTTGGGGGACACCCCACAGAACTAGCGTCCACGTCGCGTCCCCTGGAAACGTCGCGTCCTGTCCACCGTAACGGAGTGGCAGGCCGACGGCTAATAAGTTCTGTGCAGTCCAAGCAATCAGTGCATAAAATGTCGGAACCGCAATTATTGCGAGACGCCTCCGGGCGATTTGCAAAAAAAGGCCCTTCTCAGGGCCAACCTAAGGGGAGAAAAAAGCGGGGGGGGAAGAATTCGGATGGGGGAGGGAAAGGCTCGGGTGGTGGAAAGGACAGTGGAAGGTCCAGATCCGAGCACGAGAGAAGCATGGAGAATTCTGAGGGGGAGGGGTTGACGGATGGCTCGGCGGTAGGCCAAAAAAGGCTAGGAAGCCTATTGGGCAGTCTGGGCTCTGTCACCTCGTTGTCGGAGTCGGTGTTGGGCACTAAGCGCCTTTACTCAGAGGTGGTCAGCGGCTCCGACACCGAGGTTGGGACACCACGGCCAGTGGTGAAGAAAGGAAAAGCTCGGGGTGCCTCGAATGCGACGAGGGCCCGGGCTGAGGAACGAAGGAGCCGGGAGGAGGATGATGTAGCCTCTTTCTCGGCCACTCTGGCGGCCCGGGACTACCGGAAGGGAGGACTCCCGAGTGGAGACGAGGGGTCGGAGATGGCCCCCATTGAGGCGCGGGACTTCGGTGCCATGGGTGCCGAAGGTCTTATGGACACCGCGGTGGAGAGGCTGGGAATAATAACCAGCCTCGTCCGAAAGACCACTGCCCTCAAAGGGGGCTTTAGTGCCAAAATTCTGCGGGCTTCCTCGGACATCAGGGACATTGTAGATACCCTGGTGGCCCGCAGCGAATCAGACGAGGTCCGGCGTCTCAGAGCCGACAATGGTCGCCTCCAAAGAGAGGTGGCCAACATGAAGGCAGAGGTTGCTGCGCTCCGCCGGGGGTTCGAGGAGGCCCGCCGCGATGCTGCACAGGTTGCACGGACCGCGGAACAGCAAACACCTCCTCTGATGGATGAGGAGGTGGTAGAAAGGCTGGAGGCCTCCATGGCCAAAATGATAGACGGCCGCCTGGCAGAGATGGAGTCTCGCCTATCCCGCAGGACTACCCGCCCACCCCTGGCGGGTGATAACTCAGAGGTGGCGAGGGCCGCGAGGGTGGCCATTGAGGAGGCCTCCGGCTTGGACCGGGTGCCGCGGCGGCCTGTGCAGCCGGTGGTGGAGGAGATGGAGGTCCGGGCCCCAGCACGTCCGGCCCCTGAGAAGCAGGGTCGTAAAGGGGCAGTTAAGGCAACGGAGTGGGGGCCCTTCGGACCGTCGACCTCCACAGTGGCGGACGACACAACGCCGGAGCTCCCCTGGGTCGAGGTACGAGGGAAGGGGAAGGGCGTGGGGAAAAAGTCCCAGGCCAAGCCCACGACAGCACCCACGGCGGCGACCATAGTGGCACCCGCAACGGCGCCTACGGCGACCCCCAAGGCGGCATCAGCGAAGGCGAAGAAGCTGTCGGCTCCTCGCTCCTCGGCTGTAATTATTAAGTTACAGCCGGAGGCAGCACAAAATGGGGCTTCGTACGCTTCCGCCCTCCTTAAGGCTGAGCAGGAAGTGGACCTGGAGGAGTTGGGCATTGGCTCGCTTCGGATTCGCCCGAGTGCGACCGGAGCGAGGCTAATCGAGATCCCCGGCTCCGCTAGCTCCGATAAGGCCGACGCTCTTGCATCGGCCTTGAGGGTCGCGCTTTCCGGCGTTGTGGAGGTCTCCAGGCCCGTCAAAACCGCGGACTTCCGTGTGACGGGCCTGAATGATACGGCTACCGTGCAGCGGGTAAAGGCTGCGGTCGCCAAGGCTGGGAGCTGCGCGGAGGACCAGGTCTGGGTGGGCGAAATCCGCCCAGACTGGCGGGGCTCCCGCTCGGCCCTCATGCGCTGCCCTGTGACAGCAGCCAAAAAGCTGATCGAGGCGGGCAGCCTCAGTGTGGGCTGGGGCTGCGCGCGGCTCAAGCACTTGGCGGCGCGCCCCATGCACTGCTACAAGTGCATGGGGAAGGGGCACACTGCAGCGCTGTGCCCATCGCAGACGGATCGCAGCCGGCTCTGCTACAGGTGCGGAGAGGAGGGCCACATGTCCGCGTCCTGCGCGGCTGAACCCCGCTGCGCGGTATGTCGTGACGCCGGCAAACCGGCGGACCACGTGATGGGGGGTAGGTCTTGTAACCCCCCGCCAAGCCGCGGTAAAGGGCTGTCGCCTCCTCCGCGACAGGGCAGACAACAGGCGGCGCCATCTGGCCAAATGGAGGAGTGATGGGGGTCGCCTTCCTCCAGGCCAACCTCAACCACTGCGCCAGGTCGCAGGATCTCCTCCTGCAATCCATGGCGCAGTGGGACATAGACGTCGCGGTGGTTTCGGAGCCGTACGCGGTACCCTCCCTACCCCACTGGGCTGGGGATCTGGTTGGCTCCGTGGCCGTCGTGGCCAGGTCTGGCGCTGCCCCGCCCCTCACGATCCGGAGGAGAGGGAGTGGCTACGTGGTGGTGGTCCGGGGAGAGTACGCCATAATTGGCGTGTACTTCTCCCCGAATCGAGACTTGCCGGCTCTGGAGCAGCTTTTGGACGCTCTGGGGTCGGAGGTAAGGCGGCTAGCGCCCCTAAAGGTGCTGGTGGCCGGTGACTTCAACGCCAAATCCACGGCGTGGGGGAATCCGGCCACTGACCCCAAGGGGCAGAAAGTGGAAGAATGGGCGCTAGCCGCGGGGCTGTCTCTTTTGAATAGGGGGACAGCCCAGACGTGCGTGCGGCGGACGGGGGGTTCGGTGGTGGACTTGACGTTTGCCACCCCCGCTGTCGCGCGCACAATCACGGACTGGAGGGTGGAAGTGGGGGTGGAGACACTCTCGGACCACCTGTATATACGGTTCGAGGTGTCTGCCGCCCCCGAAAGTCAGGCGGCAACATCGTCGCGGGTGCGCAGTCGATTTCCGCGCTGGGCGCTCACGCGGCTCGACTTGGAGCTGGCGGAAGAGGCGGCTATCGTCGGCCGCTGGAGCCTCCCGTCTCTTGTGGGAATAGGGGTAGACGAAGCGGCTGGCCGTTTCAGCGACACCTGCACTGCAGTGTGCAGGGCGGCCATGCCTAGCGTTAGTCGCCCCCCCCCTAGACGGGCGGTGTACTGGTGGTCGACGGAGATTGCCGCTCTTCGAACCGCCTGCAACGGGGCCCGAAGAGCGTACTGCCGGAGTCGACGGCGCAGCCCCCGTGACGAGGAGAGGGATGACCAGCTGTATGCGGTGTATGTGGAGAAACGGTTGGAGCTGCAGCTGGCCATCAGTCGGGCCAAGGAGGAAGCCTTCGAGGAGCTGGTGGAGGGCATAGAAAGTGACCCGTGGGGTCGCCCGTACAAGTGGGCGCGAGACAAGTTGCGTCCACTGGCGGCCCCACTGACGGAGACTCTCCAGCCAGCTCTCCTGGAGGAGATTGTCGGGGATCTATTCCGGCAATCCGCGAGGGTTTTCTCCGCCGAGAATGGCCCGACAGCCGCCTGACGGAGTGGAGGCCGATGGGGTGGACGCTGATCCGCCTTCCGTCACCGACGTCGAAATGGAGGTGGTCCTGGACCGCCTCCGGACAAAGAAAAGGGCACCGGGTCCAGACGGGGTGCACGGGAAGATGCTTGCGCTGATTCTCGTGCATCTCGGAGACAGGTTTCGGGAGCTGCTCAACCGCTGTTTGCGGGAGGGGCGGTTTCCGAAACTCTGGAAGGAGGGTCGGCTCTGCCTAATTCCAAAGGGCAGCCGGCCCCTGGACTCGGCCTCGGCGGTGCGACCTCTGGTCCTGCTGAGCGAAGCTGCGAAGGCCCTGGAGAGTGTCGTGGCTTCGCGGCTCGTTCGGCACGTGGAGGATGGCCCGGGACTGCGTCTCTCTGACGCGCAGTATGGATTCCGGGCCGAGAGGTCCACCATCGATGCCCTTAGGCGTCTACGATGGGTGACGGAGGAGGCGGATCGGGAAGGAGAGGTGACCCTGGCGACGTCCCTTGACATCGCCAACGCCTTCAACAGCATTCCGCACAGTGTAATACGGGAGGCGCTCGAGTATTTCAGAGTGCCCCCGTATCTGCGGAGGCTGTTAAGGGCGTACCTGGAGGAGCGCGTCGTCCTGTTCGAGGACAGGGGGGGACAAATGGTTCGGCGGAGCGTCGGGTGCGGTGTCCCGCAGGGGTCGATACTCGGCCCTATCCTGTGGGACATCGCTTACGACTGGGTCCTGCGGTGCCGGCTTCCTCCTGGGACGGGTGTCATCTGCTATGCGGATGACACTCTCTTCACGTCCCGGGGTGCGAATTTCAGTGAGGCGGCGCGGTTGGCCGAAACGGGCCTTGCCCTATTGGTCGACCGCATAGAAAGGCTTGGGCTTCGGGTCCGCTTGGACAAGACCGAAGTCCTCCTTTTCCGCGGGGCCCGTACGCGGGGTCCCCCCCCAGGAGCGCGCCTCCGGGTGGGTCAGGAGGAGTTGAGGGTGAGCACCCAGATGAAGTATCTGGGCCTCATCCTCGACGGACGATGGTCTTTCGGCCCCCACTTTCGGGAACTGGGGCCGAAGATCATCAGGACGGCTGCTTCGCTCGGCCGACTCCTCCCCAATCTGGGTGGGCCGAGCGAAGCAGTGAGGCGGCTCTATTCTGGCGTCTGCCGGAGCATGGCGATGTACGGTGCCCCCATCTGGGTGGGCGCCCTCACCGCGACGAACAAACGCCTTCTTAGACAGGCGCAGAAGGTGATCGCGGTGAGGGTGATACGGGGGTACCGTACTGTGGCCTTCTCTGCGGCCACGGCCCTCGCGGGCGACCCGCCGTGGGAATTGGTGGCGGAGGTGCTCGCCGAAGTGTACCACTTTGTGGCTAGAAGGAGGGAAATCGGCGAGCGCCCCCCGGTGGAGGTTGTCCGGCGGGTGCGCCTGCGAGGACAAGCGGAACTCATGCGGAGGTGGGAGGCGGACCTGGTGCAGGCAGCGTACGGTGTACGCACAGCGGAGGCCCTGCGCCCGGTCCTGGAGAGGTGGATGTTGCGGCGACGCAAACCTCTCACCTTCCGCATGACGCAGGTGCTCACCGGGCACGGTTGCTTCGGTGAGTACCTGCACCGCGTGGCCCAGAGAGAGGCCGAGCCACGATGCCACGATTGTGGCGAGGCTCGGGACACCGCTCAACACGTCCTGGAGTGGTGTCCTAGGTGGATCCGGCAGCGCCAGGAGCTGGTCGCCGCACTTGGCGGGACGGACCTGTCGCTCCCGAGTGTCGTCAACGCGATGCTCGAGAGCGACAGAGCTTGGACGGCAATGGCCTCCTTCTGCGAGACCGTTATGTCGCAGAGGGAGGCCGAGGAAAGGGACCGCGAGGACGACCCCCTTGCGGACCCGATCCGGAGGAGGAGAGCGGGGGTGCGACGCAGGCGCTACCTAGCGCGCCTGGAAGCGCCCCCATAAACGGTGGGACTTAGTCCCACCCGGTGGCAGAGGTCCTCCAGGTGTCGGAGGGCCTCTGAGAGTGGAGAGTCCGGTTTCTGATAGAGAAACCGGCCAGTCGCTGAGGCGTCTTGTGCTAGTTAGATCCGAGGCGCCTCCATGCAAAGCGGCCGACGGCACCCGCAGGGGTTTAGTGGGTAGTCTGGGCCGACTAGCGCCCAGGAGTCCCACACTCTGTGCGTAAAAGCATTCCCCTGCGAAATCAAAAAAAAAAAAAAAAAAAAAAAAAAAGGTTAGGTTAGGTTAGGTTAGGTTAGGTTAGGTTAGGTTAGGTTGGGGTGCTAAGTGGGGGACACCCCACAGAACTAGCGTCCACGTCGCGTCCCCTGGTAACGTCGCGTCCTGTCCACCGTAACGGAGTGGCAGGCCGACGGCTAATAAGTTCTGTGCAGTCGGAGCAATAAGTGCATACAAATGTCGGAACCGCAATTACTGCGAGACGCCTCCGGGCGTTTTGCAAAAAAAGGCCCTTCTCAGGGCCAACCAAAGGGGAGAAAAAAGAAAAGGGGGGGAAATCAGGCAGATGGGGGAGGTAAAAGCTCGGATGGGGGAAAGGACCAAAATAGGTCCAGATCCGAGCATGAGAGGAGTTTGGGAGAATCGGAGGTGGAAGAGCTGACCGACGGCTCGGCGGTAGGCCAGAGAAGGCTGGGAAGCCTGTTGGGAAGTGTGGGCTCGGTCACCTCGCTTTCGGAGTCGGTGTTGGGGACAAAGCGCCTATATTCAGAGGTGGTGAGCGGCTCCGACACCGAGGTTGGTGCGCCGCGGCCAAAACTGGCTGCCTCGAAAAAGGGGAAGGCTCGGCGGGGTGCATCAAGTGCTACGAGGGCCCGTGCAATGGGAGCCGAAGGCCTGATGGACACTGCGGTGGAGAGACTCGGAGTCATCACCAGCCTCGTCCGTAAGACCACTGCCCTCAAAGGGGGCTTTAGCGCGAAGATCCTGCGGGCTTCCTCGGACATTAGGGATATCGTTGATACCCTGGTGGCGCGCAGTGAGTCGGATGAGGTTCGGCGCCTCAAAGCTGACAATGGCCGCCTCCAAAGAGAGGTGGCCAACATGAAGGCAGAGGTCGCTGCGCTCCGCCGGGGGTTCGAGGAGGCCCGTCGCGAGGTCGGTCAGGCCGCGCGGACTGCAGAGAGGCAAGCGGCTCCCTTGATGGAGGAGGAGATGGTGCAGAGACTGGAGGCATCCATTGAAAGGATGGTTAGTGTCCGCCTGGCAGACATGGAGTCTCGCCTGCCTCGCAGGGTCACCCGCCCACCGCTGGCGGGTGACAATTCCGAGGTAGCGAGGTCTGCGAGGGCGGCTATTGAGGAGGCCTCCGGCTCTAGCCTGGCGCCGCAGCCGGCGCAGCCAGCGGCAGTAGAGGAAATGGAGGTCCTGGCCCCAGCACGCCCGGCCTCCAAGAAAAGACGCAAAGAGGCGGCGGGGGGAGAGACGGAGTGGGGGCCCTTCGGACCTACGACCTCAACGGCCGACGCATCTTCGGAGCTCCCCTGGGTGGAAGTGCGAGGGAAGGGGAAGGGTGTGGGGAAAAAGTCCCAGCCCAAACCCACGATGGCACCCACTACGTCACCCACGGAGGGTCCCACGGCGGCTCCTGCAACCGCACGTAAGGCGCCTCCAAAGACGGCGCCACCGAAGGCGAGGAAACTGACGGTCCCGGGCTCCTCGGCTGTAATTCTCAAGTTACAGCCGGAGGCAGTGCAAAACGGGGCCTCATATGCCTCTGCCCTTCTAAAGGCCGAGCAGGACGTGAACTTGGAGGAGCTGGGCATTGGCTCGCTTCGGATTCGCCCGAGTGCGACCGGAGCGAGGCTAATTGAAATCCCCGGCTCCTCCAGTTCAGATAAGGCTGACGCCCTTGCTTCGGCCCTGAGGGTGGCGCTGTCCGGCGTCGCGGAGGTATCCAGGCCTGTCAAAACCGCGGACTTCCGCTTGACGGGCCTAAATGATGCGGCTACAGCGTCGCGGGTTAAAGCTGCGGTCGCCGGGGCTGGAGGTTGCACGGAGGACCAGGTCTGGGTGGGCGAAATCCGCCCAGACTGGCGGGGCTCTCGCTCCGCCCTAATGCGGTGCCCGATCTCGACAGCCAAGAAGCTGATCGAGACGGGCAGCCTCAGAGTTGGTTGGGGCTCCGTGCGGCTCCAGCACTTGGCGGCGCGTCCCATGCACTGTTACAAGTGCATGGGGAAGGGGCACACTGCGGTGCTGTGCCCATCGCAGACCGACCGCAGCCGGCTCTGCTACAGGTGCGGGGAAGCAGGACACTTGTCTGCTACCTGCACGGCGGCGCCCCGTTGCGCTGTATGCCGCGACGCTGGTAAGCCAGCGGACCATGTGATGGGGGGTAGGTCCTGCAACCCCCCGTCAGTCCGCGGTAAAGGACCGTCCCCTCCTCCGCGAGGGGGCACACAAATGGCGGCGCCAGCCGGCCAAATGGAGGAGTGATGGGGGTCGCCATCCTCCAGGCCAACCTCAACCACTGCGCCAGGTCAGAGGAGGAGCTCGTGCAGAGACTGGAGGCCTCCATGGAAAGAATGATTAGTGTCCGCCTGGCAGACATGGAGTCTCGCCTGCCTCGCAGGGTCACCCGCCCACCGCTTGCGGGCGACAACTCAGAGGTGGCGAGGTCTGCGAGGGCGGCCATTGAGGAGGCCTCTGGTATATGCCCAGAGCCGCAGCCCGCGCAGCCAGCGGCAGTGGAGGAAATGGAGGTCCTGGCCCCAGCACGTCCGGCCTCCAAGAAGCAGAGACGCAAAGGGGCGGCGGGGGGAGAGACGGAGTGGGGGCCCTTCGGACCGTCGACCTCAATGGCCGACGCATCTCCGGAGCTTCCCTGGGTGGAAGTGCGAGGGAAGGGGAAGGGTGTGGGGAAAAAGTCCCAGCCCAAACCCACAACGGCACCCACGAAGACACCCACGGAGGGACCCACGGCGGCCCCTGCAACCGCACGCAAGGCGCCGCCCAAGACGGCGCCACCGAAGGCGAGGAAATTGACGGTCCCGGGCTCCTCGGCTGTAATTCTTAAGTTACAGCCGGAGGCAGTGCAAAACGGGGCCTCATATGCCTCTGCCCTTCTAAAGGCCGAGCAGGACGTGAACTTGGAGGAGCTGGGCATTGGCTCGCTTCGGATTCGCCCGAGTGCGACCGGAGCGAGGCTGATTGAGATCCCCGGCTCCTCCAGTTCAGACAAGGCCGACGCCCTTGCTTCGGCCCTGAGGGTGGCGCTGTCCGGCGTCGCGGAGATATCCAGGCCCGTCAAAACCGCCGACTTCCGCGTGACGGGCCTTAATGATGCGGCTACAGCGTCGCGGCTAAAAGCTGCGGTTGCCGGAGCTGGAGGTTGCACGGAGGACCAGGTCTGGGTGGGCGAAATCCGCCCAGACTGGCGGGGCTCTCGCTCCGCCCTGATGCGGTGCCCGATCACGACAGCCAAGAAGCTGATCGAGACGGGCAGCCTCAGGGTTGGTTGGGGCTCCGTGCGGCTCCAGCACTTGGCGGCGCGTCCCATGCACTGTTACAAGTGCATGGGGAAGGGGCACACTGCGGTGCTGTGCCCATCGCAGACCGACCGCAGCCGGCTCTGCTACAGGTGCGGGGAAGCAGGACACTTGTCCGCTACCTGTGCGGCGGCGCCCCGCTGCGCTGTATGCCGCGACGCTGGTCAGCCGGCGGACCACGTGATGGGGGGTAAGTCCTGCAACCCCCCGTCAGTCCGCGGTAAAGGACCGTCCCCTCCTCCGCGAGGGGGCACACAAATGGCGGCGCCAGCCGGCCAAATGGAGGAGTGATGGGGGTCGCCTTCCTCCAGGCCAACCTCAACCACTGCGCCAGGTCGCAGGATCTCCTCCTGCAATCCATGGCGCAGTGGGACATTGACGTCGCGGTGGTGTCGGAGCCGTACGCGGTTCCCTCCCTACCCCACTGGGCTGGGGATCTTGATGGCTCCGTGGCCATCGTGGCCAAGTCTGGCGCTGCCTCTCCCCTCACGCTCCGGAGGAGAGGGAACGGTTTTGTGGTGGCGGTCCGGGGAGAGTACGCTATAATTGGCGTTTACTTCTCCCCGAACCGGGACTTGCCGGCCCTGGAGCGGCTTCTGGACGCTCTGGGGTCGGAGGTAAGGCGGCTAGCGCCCCTTAAGGTGCTCGTGGCCGGTGACTTCAACGCCAAATCCACGGCGTGGGGGAACCCGGCCACTGAGCCCAAGGGGCGAAAAGTTGAAGAATGGGCGCTAGCCGCGGGGCTGTCTCTTCTGAATAGGGGGACAGCCCAGACGTGCGTGCGGCGGACGGGGGGTTCGGTGGTGGACTTGACGTTTGCCACCCCCGCTGTCGCGCGCACAGTCACGAACTGGAGGGTGGAAGTGGGGGTGGAGACACTCTCGGACCACCTGTATATACGGTTCGAGGTGTCTGCCGCCCCCGAAGGTCAGGCGGCAACATCGTCGCGGGTGCGCAGTCGATTCCCGCGCTGGGCGCTCACGCGGCTCGACCTGGAGCTGGCGGAAGAGGCGGCTATCGTCGGCCGCTGGAGCCTCCCGTCTCTCGTGGAAATGGGGGTAGACGAAGCGGCTGGCCGTTTTAGCGACACCTGCAGTGCAGTGTGCAGAGCGGCCATGCCTAGCGTCAGTCGTCCCCCCCCTAGACGGGCGGTGTACTGGTGGTCGACGGAGATTGCCGCTCTTCGAACCGCCTGCAACGGGGCCCGAAGAGCGTACTGCCGGAGTCGACGGCGCAGCCCCCGCGACGAGGAGAGGGATGACCAGCTGTATGCGGTGTATGTTGCGAAACGTATCGAGCTGCAGCTGGCCATCAGTCGGGCCAAGGAGGAAGCCTTCGAGGAGCTGGTGGAGGGCATAGAAAGAGACCCGTGGGGTCGCCCGTACAAGTGGGCGCGAGACAAGCTGCGTCCACTGGCGGCCCCATTGACGGAGACTCTCCAGCCAGCTCTCCTGGAGGAGATTGTCGGGGAGCTATTCCCCGGCAATCCGCGAGGGTTTTCTCCGCCGAGAATGGCCCGACAGCCGCCTGACGGAGAGGAGGCCGATGGGGTGGAGGCTGATCCGCCATTCGTCACCGACGTCGAAATGGAGGTGGTCCTCGACCGCCTCCGGACGAAGAAAAGGGCACCGGGTCCAGACGGGGTGCACGGGAAGATGCTTGCGCTGATTCTCGTGCATCTCGGAGAGAGGTTTCGGGAGCTGCTCAACCGCTGTTTACGGGAGGGGCGGTTCCCGAAACTCTGGAAGGAGGGTCGGCTCTGCCTTATTCCGAAGGGCAGCCGGCCCCTGGACTCGGCCTCGGCGGTGCGACCTCTGGTCCTGCTGAGCGAGGCTGCGAAGGCCCTGGAGAGCGTCGTGGCTTCGCGGCTCGTTCGGCACGTGGAGGATGGCCCGGGACTGCGTCTCTCTGACGCGCAGTATGGGTTCCGGGCCGAGAGGTCCACCATCGATGCCCTTAGGCGTCTGCGATCGGTGACGGAGGAGGCGGATCGGGATGGAGAGGTGACCCTGGCGACGTCCCTCGACATCGCCAACGCCTTCAACAGCATTCCGCACAGTGTAATACGGGAGGCACTCGAGTATTTCAGGGTGCCCCCGTATCTGCGGATGCTGTTGGGGGCGTACCTGGAGGAGCGCGTCGTCCTGTTCGAGGACAGGGGGGGACGAATGGTTCGGCGGAGCGTCGGGTGCGGTGTCCCGCAGGGGTCGATACTCGGCCCTATCCTGTGGGACATCGCTTATGACTGGGTCCTGCGGTGCCGGCTTCCCCCTGGGACGGGTGTCATCTGCTATGCGGATGACACTCTCTTCACGTCCCGGGGTGCGAATTTCGGTGAGGCGGCGCGGTTGGCCGAAACGGGTCTTGCCCTACTGGTCAACCGCATAGAAAGGCTTGGGCTTCGGGTCCGTTTGGACAAGACCGAAGTCCTCCTTTTCCGCGGGGCCCGTACGCGAGGTCCCCCCCCTGGAGCGCGCCTCCGGGTGGGTCAGGTGGAGTTGAGGGTGAGCACCCAGATGAAGTATCTGGGCCTCATCCTCGACGGACGATGGTCTTTCGGCCCCCACTTTCGGGAACTGGGGCCGAAGATCATCAGGACGGCTGCTTCGCTCGGCCGACTCCTCCCCAACCTGGGTGGGCCGAGCGAAGCAGTAAGGCGGCTCTACTCTGGCGTCTGCCGGAGCATGGCCATGTACGGTGCCCCCATATGGGTGGACGCCCTCACCGCGACGAACAAACGCCTTCTAAGACAGGCGCAGAAGGTGATCGCGGTGAGGGTGATACGGGGGTACCGTACAGTGGCCTTCTCTGCGGCCACGGCTCTCGCGGGCGACCCGCCGTGGGAATTGGTGGCGGAGGTGCTCGCCGAAGTGTACCACTTTGTGGCCAGAAGGAGGGAAATCGGCGAGCGCCCCACGGTGGAGGTTGTCCGGCGGGTGCGCCTGCGAGGGCAGGCGGAACTCGTGCGGAGGTGGGAGGCGGACCTGGCGCAGGCAGCGTACGGTGTACGCACAGCGGAGGCCCTGCGCCCGGTCCTGGAGAGGTGGATGCTGAGACGGCGCAAACCTCTCACCTTCCGCATGACGCAGGTGCTCACCGGGCACGGTTGCTTCGGTGAGTACCTGCACCGCGTGGCCCAGAGGGAGGCCGAGCCCAAATGCCACGATTGTGGTGGGGCTCAGGACACCGCTCAACATGTCCTGGAGCGGTGTCCTAGGTGGAACCGGCAGCGCCAAGAGTTGGCCGCCGCGCTAGGCGGAGTGGACCTGTCGCTCCCGAGTGTCGTCAACGCGATGCTCGAGAGCGGCAGAGCTTGGACGGCAATGGCCTCCTTCTGCGAGACCGTTATGTCGCAGAGGGAGGCCGAGGAAAGGGACCGCGAGGATGACCCCCTCGCGGACCCGATCCGGAGGCGGAGAGGGGGGGTGCGACGCAGGCGCTACCTAGCGCGCCTGGAAGCGCCCCCATAAGAGTGGGACTAGTAAATAGTCCCACCCGGTGGCAGAGGTCCTCCAGGTGTCGGAGGGCCTCTGAGAGTGGTGAGCCCGGTCTCTGATGAGAGACCGGCCAGTCGCTGAGGCGTCTTGTGCTAGTTAGATCCGAGGCGCCTCCATGCAAAGCGGCCGACGGCACCCGCAGGGGTTTAGTGGGTAGTCTGGGCCGACTAGCGGCCCAGGAGTCCCACACTCCGTGCGTAAAAGCATTCCCCTGCGAAATCAAAAAAAAAAAAAAAAAAAAAAAAGGTTAGGTTAGGTTACCTCCTCGAGTGCCCAGTCACTTGAAAACTTTGCGTTCTCACTTGATCCAAACGGATCCGGTGAGAGAGCGGGTTGACAAGTGATTTGGGACGGTGCACCCTGGGCGGCAGTTAATAACTCCCTGATATTCGGGGTCTAATTGACTGTCGGCCAATGTACTGCAAACTGTGGGGCACTCCCCCCATCTTTTAGTAGATGGTGAGCGGATGCCCCACCCCGAGGTGGGGGCCTCCTTCTGTGGAATATTTATTTCACAGAGGGAGGCCATCGTTAGGGAGCGCTGGGCTCTTGCCCAGCGCATTGGTTGGGGCCGAAAGGCCAGGCTGGAGGGCGTCGTGGTAGAATGCTAACGCGACCCCATGGCGCCCTCAACGGCCAAGTGCGGAAACGCCGGAGGGGTTTTAGTGGGTAGTCTGGGCTGACTAGCAGCTCAGGAGTCCCACACTTTGTGCGTAAATGCATTTCCCCTCCGTTAACAAAAAAAAAAAAAAAAAAAAAAAGGTTAGGTTAGGTTAGGTTAGGTTAGGTTAGGTTGGGGTGCTAAGTGCAGGAAACCTCCTCGAGTGCCCAGTCACTTGAAAACTTTGCGTTCTCGCTTGATCCAAACGGATCCGGTGAGAGAGCGGGTTGACAAGTGAATTGGGACGGTGCACCCTGGGCGGCAGTTAATAACTCCCTGAAATTCGGGGTCTTATTGACTGTCGGCCAATGTCCTGCTAACTGTGGGGCACTCCCCCCATCTTTTAGTAGATGGTGAGCGGATGCCCCACCCCGAGGTGGGGGCCTCCTTCTGTGGAATAATGATTTCACAGAGGGAGGCCATCGTTAGGGAGCGCTGGGCTCTAGCCCAGCGCACTGGTTGGGGCCGAAAGGCCAGGCTGGAGGGCGTCGTGGTAGAATGCTAACGCGACCCCATGGCGCCCTCAACGGCCAAGTGCGGAAACGCCGGAGGGGTTTTAGTGGGTAGTCTGGGCTGACTAGCAGCTCAGGAGTCCCACACTCTGTGCGTAAATGCATTTCCCCTCCGTTAACAAAAAAAAAAAAAAAAAAAAAGGTTAGGTTAGGTTAGGTTAGGTTAGGTTAGGTTAGGTTAGGTTGGGGGACACCCCACAGAACTAGCGTCCACGTCGCGTCCCCTGGAAACGTCGCGTCCTGTCCACCGTAACGGAGTGGCAGGCCGACGGCTAATAAGTTCTGTGCAGTCGAAGCATCTAGTGCATAAAATGTCTGAACCGCAACTATTGCGAGACGCCTCCGGGCGATTTGCGAAAAAAGGCCCTTCTCAGGGCCAACCTAAGGGGAAGAAAAAGCGGGGGGGGAAACATTCGGATGGGGGAGGGAAAAGCTCGGGTGGTGGAAAGGACAGCGGAAGGTCCAGATCCGAGCATGAGAAAAGCAGGGAGAATTCGGAGGGAGAGGGGTTGACGGATAGCTCGGCGGTAGGCCAAAAAAGGCTGGGAAGCCTATTGGGCAGTCTGGGCTCTGTCACCTCGCTGTCGGAGTCGGTGTTGGGCACTAAGCGCCTCTACTCAGAGGTGGTCAGCGGCTCCGACACTGAGGTTGGGACACCACGGCCAGTGGTAAAGAAAGGAAAGGCTCGGGGTGCCTCGAATGCGACGAGGGCCCGGGCTGAGGAACGAAGGAGCCGGGAGGAGGATGATGTAGCCTCTTTCTCGGCCACTCTGGCGGCCCGGGACTACCGGAAGGGAGGACTCCCGAGTGGAGACGAGGGGTCGGAGATGGCCCCCATTGAGGCGCGGGACTTCGGTGCCATGGGTGCCGAAGGTCTTATGGACACCGCGGTGGAGAGGCTGGGAATAATAACCAGCCTCGTCCGAAAAACCACTGCCCTCAAAGGGGGCTTTAGTGCCAAAATTCTGCGGGCTTCCTCGGACATCAGGGACATTGTAGATACCCTGGTGGCCCGCAGCGAATCAGACGAGGTCCGGCGTCTCAGAGCCGACAATGGTCGCCTCCAAAGAGAGGTGGCCAACATGAAGGCAGAGGTTGCTGCGCTCCGCCGGGGGTTCGAGGAGGCCCGCCGCGATGCTGCACAGGTTGCACGGACCGCGGAACAGCAAACACCTCCTCTGATGGATGAGGAGGTGGTAGAAAGGCTGGAGGCCTCCATGGCCAAAATGATAGACGGCCGCCTGGCAGAGATGGAGTCTCGCCTATCCCGCAGGACTACCCGCCCACCCTTGGCGGGTGATAACTCAGAGGTGGCGAGGGCCGCGAGGGCGGCCATTGAGGAGGCCTCCGGCTTGGACCGGGTGCCGCGGCGGCCTGTGCAGCCGGTGGTGGAGGAGATGGAGGTCCGGGCCCCAGCACGTCCGGCCCCTGAGAAGCAGGGTCGTAAAGGGGCAGCTAAGGCAACGGAGTGGGGGCCCTTCGGACCGTCGACCTCCACAGTGGCGGACGACACAACGCCGGAGCTCCCCTGGGTCGAGGTACGAGGGAAGGGGAAGGGTGTGGGGAAAAAGTCCCAGGCCAAGCCCACGACAGCACCCACGGCGGCGACCATAGTGGCACCCGCAACGGCGCCTACGGCGACCCCCAGGGCGGCATCAGCGAAGGCGAAGAAGCTGTCGGCTCCTCGCTCCTCGGCTGTAATTATTAAGTTACAGCCGGAGGCAGCACAAAATCACATCGGCCTTGAGGGTCGCGCTCTCCGGCGTTGTGGAGGTCTCCAGGCCCGTCAAAACCGCGGACTTCCGCGTGACGGGCCTGAATGATACGGCTACCGTGCAGCGGGTTAAGGCTGCGGTCGCCAAGGCTGGGAGCTGCGCGGAGGACCAGGTCTGGGTGGGCGAAATCCGCCCAGACTGGCGGGGCTCCCGCTCGGCCCTCATGCGCTGCCCGGTGACAGCAGCTAAAAAGCTGATCGAGGCGGGCAGCCTTAGTGTGGGCTGGGGCTGCGCGCGGCTCAAGCACTTGGCGGCGCGCCCCATGCACTGCTACAAGTGCATGGGGAAGGGGCACACTGCAGCGCTGTGCCCATCGCAGGCGGATCGCAGCCGGCTCTGCTACAGGTGCGGAGAGGAGGGCCATATGTCCGCGTCCTGCGCGGCTGAGCCCCGCTGCGCGGTATGCCGTGACGCCGGCAAACCAGCGGACCACGTGATGGGGGGTAGGTCTTGTAACCCCCCGCCAAGCCGCGGTAAAGGGCTGTCGCCTCCTCCGCGACAGGGCAGACAACAGGCGGCGCCAGCTGGCCAAATGGAGGAGTGATGGGGGTCGCCTTCCTCCAGGCCAACCTCAACCACTGCGCCAGGTCGCAGGATCTCCTCCTGCAATCCATGGCGCAGTGGGACATTGACGTCGCGGTGGTTTCGGAGCCGTACGCGGTACCCTCCCTACCCCACTGGGCTGGGGATCTGGTTGGCTCCGTGGCCGTCGTGGCCAGGTCTGGCGCTGCCCCGCCCCTCACGACCCGGAGGAGAGGGAGTGGCTACGTGGTGGTGGTCCGGGGAGAGTACGCCATAATTGGCGTGTACTTCTCCCCGAATCGAGACTTGCCGGCTCTGGAGCAGCTTTTGGACGCTCTGGGGTCGGAGGTAAGGCGGCTAGCGCCCCTAAAGGTGCTGGTGGCCGGTGACTTCAACGCCAAATCCACGGCGTGGGGGAATCCGGCCACTGACCCCAAGGGGCAGAAAGTAGAAGAATGGGCGCTAGCCGCGGGGCTGTCTCTTTTGAATAGGGGGACAGCCCAGACGTGCGTGCGGCGGACGGGGGGTTCGGTGGTGGACTTGACGTTTGCCACCCCCGCTGTCGCGCGCACAATCACGGACTGGAGGGTGGAAGTGGGGGTGGAGACACTCTCGGACCACCTGTATATACGGTTCGGGGTGTCTGCCACCCCCGAAAGTCAGGCGGCAGCATCGTCGCGGGTGCGCAGTCGATTTCCGCGCTGGGCGCTCACGCGGCTCGACTTGGAGCTGGCGGAAGAGGCGGCTATCGTCGGCCGCTGGAGCCTCCCGTCTCTTGTGGGAATAGGGATAGACGAAGCGGCTGGCCGTTTCAGCGACACCTGCACTGCAGTGTGCAGGGCGGCCATGCCTAGCGTCAGTCGCCCCCCCCCTAGACGGGCGGTGTACTGGTGGTCGACGGAGATTGCCGCTCTTCGAACCGCCTGCAACGGGGCCCGAAGAGCGTACTGCCGGAGTCGACGGCGCAGCCCCCGCGACGAGGAGAGGGATGACCAGCTGTATGCGGTGTATGTGGAGAAACGGTTGGAGCTGCAGCTGGCCATCAGTCGGGCCAAGGAGGAAGCCTTCGAGGAGCTGGTGGAGGGCATAGAAAGTGACCCGTGGGGTCGCCCGTACAAGTGGGCGCGAGACAAGTTGCGTCCACTGGCGGCCCCACTGACGGAGACTCTCCAGCCAGCTCTCCTGGAGGAGATTGTCGGGGATCTATTCCCCGGCAATCCGCGAGGGTTTTCTCCGCCGAGAATGGCCCGACAGCCGCCTGACGGAGAGGAGGCCGATGGGGTGGAGGCTGATCCGCCATTCGTCACCGACGTCGAAATGGAGGTGGTCCTCGACCGCCTCCGGACGAAGAAAAGGGCACCGGGTCCAGACGGGGTGCACGGGAAGATGCTTGCGCTGATTCTCGTGCATCTCGGAGAGAGGTTTCGGGAGCTGCTCAACCGCTGTTTACGGGAGGGGCGGTTCCCGAAACTCTGGAAGGAGGGTCGGCTCTGCCTTATTCCGAAGGGCAGCCGGCCCCTGGACTCGGCCTCGGCGGTGCGACCTCTGGTCCTGCTGAGCGAAGCTGCGAAGGCCCTGGAGAGTGTCGTGGCTTCGCGGCTCGTTCGGCACGTGGAGGATGGCCCGGGACTGCGTCTCTCTGACGCGCAGTATGGGTTCCGGGCCGAGAGGTCCACCATCGATGCCCTTAGGCGTCTACGATCGGTGACGGAGGAGGCGGATCGGGAAGGTGAGGTGACCCTGGCGACGTCCCTCGACATCGCCAACGCCTTCAACAGCATTCCGCACAGTGTAATACGGGAGGCACTCGAGTATTTCAGAGTGCCCCTGTACCTGCGGAGGCTGTTGGGGGCGTATCTGGAGGAGCGCATCGTCCTGTTCGAGGACAGGGGGGGACGGATGGTTCGGCGGAGCGTCGGGTGCGGTGTCCCGCAGGGGTCGATACTCGGCCCTATCCTGTGGGACATCGCTTACGATTGGGTCCTGCGGTGCCGGCTTCCCCCCGGGACGGGTGTCATCTGCTACGCGGATGACACTCTCTTCACGTCCCGGGGTGCGAATTTCGGTGAGGCGGCGCGGTTGGCTGAAACGGGCCTTGCCCTATTGGTCGACCGCATAAAAAGGCTTGGGCTTCGGGTCCGTTTGGACAAGACCGAAGTCCTCCTTTTCCGCGGGGCCCGTACGCGGGGTCCCCCCCCAGGAGCGCGCCTCCGGGTGGGTCAGGAGGAGTTGAGGGTGAGCACCCAGATGAAGTATCTGGGCCTCATCCTCGACGGACGATGGTCTTTCGGCCCCCACTTTCGGGAACTGGGGCCGAAGATCATCAGGACGGCTGCTTCGCTCGGCCGACTCCTCCCCAACCTGGGTGGGCCGAGCGAAGCAGTAAGGCGGCTCTATTCTGGCGTCTGCCGGAGCATGGCGATGTACGGTGCCCCCATCTGGGTGGACGCCCTCACCGCGACGAACAAACGCCTTCTAAGACAGGCGCAGAAGGTGATCGCGGTGAGGGTGATACGGGGGTACCGTACAGTGGCCTTCTCTGCGGCCACGGCCCTCGCGGGCGACCCGCCGTGGGAATTGGTGGCGGAGGTGCTCGCCGAAGTGTACCACTTTGTGGCTAGAAGGAGGGAAATCGGCGAGCGCCCCCCGGTGGAGGTTGTACGGCGGGTGCGCCTGCGAGGGCAAGCGGAACTCTTGCGGAGGTGGGAGGCGGACCTGGCGCAGGCAGCGTACGGTGTACGCACAGCGGAGGCCCTGCGCCCGGTCCTGGAGAGGTGGATGCTGAGACGGCGCAAACCTCTCACCTTCCGCATGACGCAGGTGCTCACCGGGCACGGTTGCTTCGGTGAGTACCTGCACCGCGTGGCCCAGAGAGAGGCCGAGCCACGATGCCATGATTGTGGCGAGGCTCGGGACACCGCTCAACATGTCCTAGAGCGGTGTCCTAGGTGGATCCGGCAGCGCCAAGAGTTGGCCGCCGCGCTAGGCGGAGTGGACCTGTCGCTCCCGAGTGTCGTCAACGCGATGCTCGAGAGCGACAGAGCTTGGACGGAAATGGCCTCCTTCTGCGAGACCGTTATGTCGCAGAGGGAGGCCGAGGAAAGGGACCGCGAGGACGACCCCCTCGCGGACCCGATCCGGAGACGGAGAGCGGGGGTGCGACGCAGGCGCTACTTAGCGCGCCTGGAAGCGCCCCCATAAGAGTGGGACTAGATAGTCCCACCCGTTGGCAGAGGTCCTCCAGGTGTCGGAGGGCCAGTCGCTGAGGCGTCTTGTGCTAGCTAGATCCGAGGCGCCTCCATGCAAAGCGGCCGACGGCACCCGCAGGGGTTTAGTGGGTAGTCTGGGCCGACTAGCGGCCCAGGAGTCCCACACTTCGTGCGTAAAAGCATTCCCCTGCGAAATCAAAAAAAAAAAAAAAAAAAAAAAAGGTTAGGTTAGGTTAGGTTAGGTTAGGTTAGGTTAGGTTAGGTTAGGTTGGGGTGCTAAGTGCAGGAAACCTCCTCGAGTGCCCAGTCACTTGAAAACTTTGCGTTCTCGCTTGATCCAAACGGATCCGGTGAGAGAGCGGGTTGACAAGTGAATAGGGACGGTGCACCCTGGGCGGCAGTTAATAACTCCCTGATATTCGGGGTCTTATTGACTGTCGGCCAATGTCCTGCTAACTGTGGGGCACTCCCCCCATCTTTTAGTAGATGGTGAGCGGATGCCCCACCCCGAGGTGGGGGCCTCCTTCTGTGGAATATTTATTTCACAGAGGGAGGTCATCGTTAGGGAGCGCTGGGCTCTTGCCCAGCGCACTGGTTGGGGCCGAAAGGCCAGGCTGGAGGGCGTCGTGGTAGAATGCTAACGCGACCCCATGGCGCCCTCAACGGCCAAGTGCGGAAACGCCGGAGGGGTTTTAGTGGGTAGTCTGGGCTGACTAGCAGCTCAGGAGTCCCACACTTTGTGCGTAAATGCATTTCCCCTCCGTTAACAAAAAAAAAAAAAAAAAAAAGGTTAGGTTAGGTTAGGTTAGGTTAGGTTAGGTTAGGTTAGGTTAGATTTTTTTTTTTTTTTTTTTTTTTTTTTTTTTTTTTTTTTTTTTTTTTTTTTTTTTTTTTTTTTTTTTTTTTTATTCACGTGATAACTTCCGACTGAATCAGAACCTTTAGTGTACATATTTAAGAGTTTCTTACAGTTACATTTTTGTTTTTATATACTGGTTTTATGCTTTTCGTATTTTTTACATTCATGATTGCTAGATTACTTGTACGTTTTTTACTTTTTATATTATTGCATGTATTGTGATTTCACGTTTTTAATATTTGTTATTTACATTTTGTTTTTATCTTAAGTTCGTTATACAGATTAAAAAATTTATATTATTCTTTGTTTACGCGATTGTTTTACGTTCTATGGTTATAATCCTTCCAATTTAGATCTAAATAATATCAATGATAGTTATTTACTTAGCATTTTTATCTTAAGTTCGTTATACAGATTAGATTTTTAACTATATTAATTTTAATGATATTATTTTTATATGATTTTTAACTATACACAATTGTTTTGCATTCTACGATTATATATTTTTAAATTCAGATTTACGTATTATTTATATTTGTTATTTACTTTGTTGTTTTATATTACTTAATAGTATTAGACCGTTATTATTTTAAATATTTTAAATATTTTACACACAGTTTTAACTATGTGATTAGCAATCCTGTTACATTAATATTCTATTTATGCACTCTGGTAGACTCAGTTTTTCAATACTCAGCAAACAGGTGCGATTTTTTGCTTCCTGTTTTCAAATTTTCAGAAGACACGTTATTACGAATAATTTTGCAGTAAAGTTTTACTAGTACTACCAATGTAGTAAGTTATGTATTTTAAATTGTTGTAATTATTTTAATCAATTGCAAAATTGTATTGAAGCTTTATCAATTAACGGTTAGGTTAGGTTAGGTTAGGTTAGGTTAGGTTAGGTTAGGTTAGGTTAGGTTTTTTTTTTTTTTTTTTTTCCTATTCTATTTGAACCGCTGTTTATGTTTTATATTTAAAGGTTTTAGATCCAGCTGGTTTTGTTGCTATTTGATGCATTTATGTCCAGCTGGATCTTTTATGAAGTCGCTACAGGTATAAAAGTCGCGAAGTTCAATAATATATATCATTATATATATATATTTTTTTTTTTTTTTTTTTTTTATCCCTTTTTTTTATAATATCCCCTTTTTTTTTTTTTCCCCCTTTTCTTTTTTTTCCTTCCTTCCCTCCCTCTTTTTTTCTTTTTTTTTTTTTAATACTATTGATTTGAAGTATTCGCCGCCCTGTCATTAAACTCCCTGATGTGTGAGAATACGTAGTGGCTAAATTCGACCCATGATAACAAGGCAGACTCCTTAATCATCAGTTCTGTCAGCCTGTATGGGTCGGCGATATTTAACATGTAACAGCAGAGCTCGTGTTCGGATCTTCTTGCGCCAAATCTAGGACAGTGTTTCATTATATGCTCGGCATCCTGCTTGGATATGCCGTCGCAGGGACATGAGTCTGTATCAATGATATGAAATCTGTGCAAGTAACTCCTGTGGAACCCATGGCCTGTGAGTGATTGTGTGAGTGTAAATGTTACGGGTGTTTTTGTGAAGAGTGTATGTATATGCTTTAAAGTTGGTAGGAGTGTGCGTGTATGTGAACCTTGTGGTTCGCTTGTGTACCTGTGCTGCCAAGTGTTGTGAGTGTGTGTGCGTATGAGGTGTTTGATGTACGATGTCGGTATGGCATCGTAATCATTGGATTTGTGTAGTAGGGCTGCTGCCTTGGCAGCGCGGTCCGCCACTTCGTTGCCGTCGATGCCGGTATGCCCCTTTACCCAAGTCAAGTGGATGCGACCTATCTCTCGATGCCTCGCCACAACCTGGAAGATTTCACTCACCAGAGGGTGAGAGTTACTGCGATCCTCCAGAGCTTTGATCGAAGACATCGAGTCCGATAGTATGGTCACATCCGCAAGTCTTCGGCATAGGGCCCAGCGACAAGCTTCGAGAATGGCGAACAGCTCCGCCTGGAAGACTGAGCAGCCTCGGTGTAGTTTGAGTTTTTTGATGTGTATAGGGTCCGGTCTGTTGTTTTGGTAACAAACAAAAGCGGCCCCGACGGAACCGTCTTCGTGTTTGCTACCGTCGGTGTATATCTGTGTGTACGAATGTGGGTAATTTTTGGGTATGTTGCTGACCGTGTGTGTGTTTTGTTGATTAGGAAGTGTGTTCACTTCATTTATTTGTGGAGGTTCCAGGGTGATACGTCGGGCTGGGTGCAGCAGTTCGTGAGAAGGTATGGGTTTCTCGAGCGTAACATCAGGAAGTGACTCAAATGTGCCAGTCAAGCGGGCCCTTTCGATCTGACTTACTTCTAACACCTTCAGGTCGAGAGGTGTAAATTGTGCGAGTGCTAGGGCTGCATTGGTGGAGACTGTTCTGAAGGCCCTTATAGCTCTCAGAGCAAATCCCCTTTGCGCAGATAACATTTCCTTCTTCACTACTTTTAGCCTAGCTGCGTGTCCCCAGACGCCAGCACCGTAAGTGACGATGGGTTCCACGACATGTTTATATATTGTTTTAACATTCTCTGGATGCGCGCCCCAAGTGGCTCTGGTGTATGTTGACAATTTTTTAAAAATTTTGGTCGCTTTTGTCAGGGTCTGTCTAACGTGACTCCTAAATGTAAGTTTTTGATCAATGTGGATTCCTAATAATTTAATTTCCGGGGAAAAATTTATTGTGGTGCCGTTCATGGTTGGGGGACACCCCACAGAACTAGCGTCCACGTCGCGTCCCCTGGTAACGTCGCGTCCTGTCCACCGTAACGGAGTGGCAGGCCGACGGCTAATAAGTTCTGTGCAGCAGGAGCAACAACTGCTAACTATGCCTGAATCGCAGCCATTGCGAGACGCCTCCGGGCGATTCGTTAAAAAAGGCCCTTCTCAGGGCCAACCTAAGGGAAGAAAGAAACGGGGGGGGAAAAACTCTGATGGGGGAGGGAAAGGCTCGGGTGGTGGAAGCGGAAGGTCCAGATCCGAGCACGAGAGAAGTAGGGAGGACTCGGAGGTGGAAGAGCTGACCGACGGCTCGGCGGTAGGCCAGCGAAGGCTAGGAAGCCTGTTGGGAAGCGTGGGCTCGGTCACCTCGCTCTCAGAGTCGGTGCTCGGCTCCAAGCGCCTGTACTCGGAGGTGGTGAGCGGCTCCGACACCGAGGTTGGTGCGCCGCAGCCGAAACTGGCGGCATCAAAAAAGGGGAAGGCTCGGGGTGCATCAAGTGCCACGAGGGCCCGGGCTGAGGCACGAAGAAGCGAGGATGCCGAGGCCTCCTTTTCGGCCACTTTGGAGGCTCGGGCCTTCAGAAAGGGAGGACCCCCGAGCGGGGATGAGGGGCTGGAGATGGCCCCCATTGAGGTGCGGGACTTCGGTTCCATGGGAGCCGAAGGCCTCATGGACACCGCGGTGGAGAGGCTCGGAGTAATTACCAGCCTCGTCCGGAAGAGCACTGCCCTCAAGGGGGGCTATAGCTCAAAGATTTTGCGGGCCTCCTCGGACATCAGGGACATCGTGGATACCCTGGTGGCGCGCAGTGAGTCGGATGAGGTTCGGCGCCTCAAAGCCGACAATGGCCGCCTCCAAAGAGAGGTGGCCAACATGAAGGCAGAGGTCGCTGCGCTCCGCCGGGGGTTCGAGGAGGCCCGTCGCGAGGTCGGCCAGGCCGCGCGGACTGCGGAGAGGCAAGTGGCTTGTGGAGAGGAGGAACTGGTGCAGAGACTGGAGGCCTCCATGGAAAGGATGGTTAGTGTCCGCCTGGCAGACATGGAGTCTCGCCTGCCTCGCAGGGTCACCCGCCCACCGCTGGCGGGTGACAATTCCGAGGTAGCGAGGTCTGCGAGGGCGGCTATTGAGGAGGCCTCCGGCTTTAGCCCGGTGCCGCAGCCGGCGCAGCCAGCGGCAGTGGAGGAAATGGAGGTCCTGGCCCCAGCACGTCCGGCCTCCAAGAAGCAGGGACGCAAAGGGGCGGCTGGGAAAGAGACGGAGTGGGGGCCCTTCGGACCTTCGACCTCAACGGCCGACGCATCCCCGGAGCTCCCCTGGGTGGAAGTGCGAGGGAAGGGGAAGGGTGTGGGGAAAAAGTCCCAGCCCAAACCCACAACGGCACCCACGTCGACACCCACGGAGGGACCCACGGCGGCCCCTGCAACCGCACGCAAGGCGCCGCCCAAGACGGCGCCACCGAAGGCAAGGAAACTGACGGTCCCGAGCTCCTCGGCTGTAATTCTTAAGTTACAGCCGGAGGCAGTGCAAAACGGGGCCTCATATGCCTCTGCCCTTTTAAAGGCCGAGCAGGACGTGAACTTGGAGGAGCTGGGCATTGGCTCGCTTCGGATTCGCCCGAGTGCGACCGGAGCGAGGCTGATTGAAATCCCCGGCTCCTCCAGTTCAGATAAGGCTGACGCCCTTGCCTCGGCCCTGAGGGTGGCGCTGTCCGGCGTCGCGGAGGTAACCAGGCCCGTCAAAACCGCAGACTTCCGCGTGACGGGCCTAAATGATGCGGCTACAGCGTCGCGGATTAAAGCTGCGGTCGCCGGGGCTGGAGGTTGCACGGAGGACCAGGTCTGGGTGGGCGAAATCCGCCCAGACTGGCGGGGCTCTCGCTCCGCCCTAATGCGGTGCCCGATCACGACAGCCAAGAAGCTGATCGAGACGGGCAGCCTCAGGGTTGGTTGGGGCTCCGTGCGGCTCCAGCACTTGGCGGCGCGTCCCATGCACTGTTACAAGTGCATGGGGAAGGGGCACACTGCGGTGCTGTGCCCATCGCAGACCGACCGCAGCCGGCTCTGCTACAGGTGCGGGGAAGCAGGACACTTGTCCGCTACCTGTGCGGCGGCGCCCCGCTGCGCTGTATGCCGCGACGCTGGTCAGCCGGCGGACCACGTGATGGGGGGTAAGTCCTGCAACCCCCCGTCAGTCCGCGGAAAAGGGCCGTCCCCTCCTCCGCGAGGGGGCACACAAATGGCGGCGCCAGCCGGCCAAATGGAGGAGTGATGGGGGTCGCCTTCCTCCAGGCCAACCTCAACCACTGCGCCAGGTCGCAGGATCTCCTCCTGCAATCCATGGCGCAGTGGGACATTGACGTCGCGGTGGTGTCGGAGCCGTACGCGGTTCCCTCCCTACCCCACTGGGCTGGGGATCTTGATGGCTCCGTGGCCATCGTGGCCAAGTCTGGCGCTGCCCCTCCCCTCACGCTCCGGAGGAGAGGGAACGGCTTTGTGGTGGCGGTTCGGGGAGAGTACGCTATAGTTGGTGTCTACTTCTCCCCGAATCGAGATTTGCCGGCCCTGGAGCAGTTTTTGGACGCTCTGGGGTCGGAGGTAAGGCGGCTAGCGCCCCTAAAGGTGCTCGTGGCCGGTGACTTCAACGCCAAATCCACGGCGTGGGGGAATCCGGCCACTGAGCCCAAGGGGCAGAAAGTGGAAGAATGGGCGCTAGCCGCGGGGCTGTCTCTTCTAAATAGGGGGACAGCCCAGACGTGCGTGCGGCGGACGGGGGGTTCGGTGGTGGACTTGACGTTTGCCACCCCCGCTGTCGCGCGCACAGTCACGGACTGGAGGGTGGAAGTGGGGGTGGAGACACTCTCGGACCACCTGTATATACGGTTCGAGGTGTCTGCCACCCCCGAAGGTCAGGCGGCAACATCGTCGCGGGTGCGCAGTCGATTTCCGCGCTGGGCGCTCACGCGGCTCGACTTGGAGCTGGCGGAAGAGGCGGCTATCGTCGGCCGCTGGAGCCTCCCGTCTCTTGTGGGAATAGGGATAGACGAAGCGGCTGGCCGTTTCAGCGACACCTGCACTGCAGTGTGCAGGGCGGCCATGCCTAGCGTCAGTCGCCCCCCCCCTAGACGGGCGGTATACTGGTGGTCGACGGAGATTGCCGCTCTTCGAACCGCCTGCAACGGGGCCCGAAGAGCGTACTGCCGGAGTCGACGACGCAGCCCCCGCGACGAGGAGAGGGATGACCAGCTGTATGCGGTGTATGTCGCGAAACGTATCGAGCTGCAGCTGGCCATCAGTCGGGCCAAGGAGGAAGCCTTCGAGGAGCTGGTGGAGGGCATAGAAAGAGACCCGTGGGGTCGCCCGTACAAGTGGGCGCGAGACAAGCTGCGTCCACTGGCGGCCCCATTGACGGAGACCCTTCAGCCAGCTCTGCTGGAGGAGATTGTTGGGGAGCTATTCCCCGGCAATCCGCGGGGGTTTTCCCCGCCAAGAATGGCCCGACAGCCGCCTGACGGAGTGGAGGCAGGTGAGGTGGAGGCTGATCCGCCTTCCGTCACCGACGTCGAAATGGAGGTGGTCCTCGACCGCCTCCGGACGAAGAAAAGGGCACCGGGTCCAGACGGGGTGCACGGGAAGATGCTTGCGCTGATTCTCGTGCATCTCGGAGAGAGGTTTCGGGAGCTGCTCAACCGCTGTTTACGGGAGGGGCGGTTCCCGAAACTCTGGAAGGAAGGTCGGCTCTGCCTTATTCCGAAGGGCAGCCGGCCCCTGGACTCGGCCTCGGCGGTGCGACCTCTGGTCCTGCTGAGCGAGGCTGCGAAGGCCCTGGAGAGTGTCGTGGCTTCGCGGCTCGTTCGGCACGTGGAGGATGGCCCGGGACTGCGTCTCTCTGACGCGCAGTATGGGTTCCGGGCCGAGAGGTCCACCATCGATGCCCTTAGGCGCCTACGATCGGTGACGGAGGAGGCGGATCGGGAAGGAGAAGTGACCCTGGCGACGTCCCTCGACATCGCCAACGCCTTCAACAGCATTCCGCACAGTGTAATACGGGAGGCACTCGAGTATTTCAGAGTGCCCCTGTATCTGCGGAGGCTGTTGGGGGCGTACCTGGAGGAGCGCATCGTCCTGTTCGAGGACAGGGGGGGACAAATGGTTCGGCGGAGCGTCGGGTGCGGTGTCCCGCAGGGGTCGATACTCGGCCCTATCCTGTGGGACATCGCTTACGACTGGGTCCTGCGGTGCCGGCTTCCCCCTGGGACGGGTGTCATCTGCTATGCGGATGACACTCTCTTCACGTCCCGGGGTGCGAATTTCGGTGAGGCGGCGCGGTTGGCCGAAACGGGCCTTGCCCTATTGGTCGACCGCATAGAAAGGCTTGGGCTTCGGGTCCGCTTGGACAAGACCGAAGTCCTCCTTTTCCGCGGGGCCCGTACGCGGGGTCCCCCCCCAGGAGCGCGCCTCCGGGTGGGTCAGGAGGAGTTGAGGGTGAGCACCCAGATGAAGTATCTGGGCCTCATCCTCGACGGACGATGGTCTTTCGGCCCCCACTTTCGGGAACTGGGGCCGAAGATCATCAGGACGGCTGCTTCGCTCGGCCGACTCCTCCCCAACCTGGGTGGGCCGAGCGAAGCAGTAAGGCGGCTCTACTCTGGCGTCTGCCGGAGCATGGCGATGTACGGTGCCCCCATCTGGGTGGACGCCCTCACCGCGACGAACAAACGCCTTCTAAGGCAGGCGCAGAAGGTGATCGCGGTGAGGGTGATACGGGGGTACCGTACTGTGGCCTTCTCTGCGGCCACGGCCCTCGCGGGCGACCCGCCGTGGGAATTGGTGGCGGAGGTGCTCGCCGAAGTGTACCACTTTGTGGCTAGAAGGAGGGAAATCGGCGAGCGCCCCCCGGTGGAGGTTGTACGGCGGGTGCGCCTGCGAGGGCAAACGGAACTCATGCGGAGGTGGGAGGCGGACCTGGCGCAGGCAGCGTACGGTGTACGCACAGCGGAGGCCCTGCGCCCGGTCCTGGAGAGGTGGATGTTGCGGCGACGCAAACCTCTCACCTTCCGCATGACGCAGGTGCTCACCGGGCACGGTTGCTTCGGTGAGTACCTGCACCGCGTGGCCCAGAGAGAGGCCGAGCCACGATGCCACGATTGTGGCGAGGCTCGGGACACCGCTCAACACGTCCTGGAGCGGTGTCCTAGGTGGATCCGGCAGCGCCAAGATTTGGTCGCCGCGTTAGGCGGGGTGGACCTGTCGCTCCCGAGTGTCGTCTACGCGATGCTCGAGAGCGACAGAGCTTGGACGGCAATGGCCTCCTTCTGCGAGACCGTTATGTCGCAGAGGGAGGCCGAGGAAAGGGACCGCGAGGACGACCCCCTCGCGGACCCGATCCGGAGAAGGAGAGCGGGGGTGCGACGCAGGCGCTACCTAGCGCGCCTGGAAGCGCCCCCATAAGAGTGGGACTGGAACACGGTCCCACCCGGCGGCAGAGGTCCTCCAGGTGTCGGAGGGCCTCTGAGAGTGGTGAGTCCGGTCTCTGATGAGAGACCGGCCAGTCGCTGAGGCGTCTTGTGCTAGTTAGATCCGAGGCGCCTCCATGCAAAGCGGCCGATGGCACCCGCAGGGGTTTAGTGGGTAGTCTGGGCCGACTAGCGGCCCAGGAGTCCCACACTCCGTGCGTAAAAGCATTCCCCTGCGAAATCAAAAAAAAAAAAAAAAAAAAAAAAAAAAAAAAAAAAAAAAAAAAAAAAGGTTAGGTTAGGTTAGGTTAGGTTAGGTTAGGTTAGGTTAGGTTAGGTTAGGTTAGGTTAGGTTGAATGGTTCGGCGGAGCGTCGGGTGCGGTGTCCCGCAGGGGTCGATACTCGGCCCTATCCTGTGGGACATCGCTTACGATTGGGTCCTGCGGTGCCGGCTTCCCCCCGGGACGGGTGTCATCTGCTACGCGGATGACACTCTCTTCACGTCCCGGGGTATGAATTTTGGTGAGGCGGCGCGGTTGGCCGAAACGGGCCTTGCCCTATTGGTCGACCGCATAGAAAGGCTTGGGCTTCGGGTCCGTTTGGACAAGACCGAAGTCCTCCTTTTCCGCGGGGCCCGTACGCGGGGTCCCCCCCCAGGAGCGCGCCTCCGGGTGGGTCAGGAGGAGTTGAGGGTGAGCACCCAGATGAAGTATCTGGGTCTCATCCTCGACGGACGATGGTCTTTCGGCCCCCACTTTCGGGAACTGGGGCCGAAGATCATCAGGACGGCTGCTTCGCTCGGCCGACTCCTCCCCAACCTGGGTGGGCCGAGCGAAGCAATAAGGCGGCTATATTCTGGCGTCTGCCGGAGCATGGCGATGTACGGTGCCCCCATTTGGGTGGACGCCCTCACCGCGACGAATAAGCGCCTTCTAAGACAGGCGCAGAAGGTGATCGCGGTGAGGGTGATACGGGGGTACCGTACAGTGGCCTTCTCTGCGGCCACGGCCCTCGCGGGCGACCCGCCGTGGGAATTGGTGGCGGAGGTGCTCGCCGAAGTGTACCACTTTGTGGCTAGAAGGAGGGAAATCGGCGAGCGCCCCCCGGTGGAGGTTGTACGGCGGGTGCGCCTGCGAGGGCAAACGGAACTCATGCGGAGGTGGGAGGCGGACCTGGCGCAGGCAGCGTACGGTGTACGCACAGCGGAGGCCCTGCGCCCGGTCCTGGAGAGGTGGATGTTGCGGCGACGCAAACCTCTCACCTTCCGCATGACGCAGGTGCTCACCGGGCACGGCTGCTTCGGTGAGTACCTGCACCGCGTGGCCCAAAGGGAGGCCGAGCCACGTTGCCATGACTGTGGCGAGGCTCGGGACACCGCTCAACACGTCCTGGAGCGGTGTCCTAGGTGGAACCGGCAGCGCCAAGAGTTGGCCGCCGCGCTAGGCGGAGTGGACCTGTCGCTCCCGAGTGTCATCAACGCGATGCTCGAGAGCGACAGAGCTTGGACGGCAATGGCCTCCTTCTGCGAGACCGTTATGTCGCAGAGGGAGGCCGAGGAAAGGGACCGCGAGGACGACCCCCTCGCGGACCCGATCCGGAGACGAAGAGCGGGGGTGCGACGCAGGCGCTACCTAGCGCGCCTGGAAGCGCCCCCATAAGAGTGGGACTAGGTAGTCCCACCCGGTGGCAGAGGTCCTCCAGGTGTCGGAGGGCCTCTGAGAGTGGTGAGTCCGGTCTCTGATGAGAGACCGGCCAGTCGCTGAGGCGTCTTGTGTTAGTTAGATCCGAGGCGCCTCCATGCAAAGCGGCCGACGGCACCCGCAGGGGTTTAGTGGGTAGTCTGGGCCGACTAGCGGCCCAGGAGTCCCACACTCCGTGCGTAAAAGCATTCCCCTGCGAAATCAAAAAAAAAAAAAAAAAAAAAAAAAAAAAAAAAAAAAAAAAAAAAAAGGTTAGGTTAGGTTAGGTTAGGTTAGGTTAGGTTAGGTTAGGTTAGGTTAGGTTAGGTTAGGTTAGGTTTTCCGCATGACGCAGGTGCTCACCGGGCACGGTTGCTTCGGTGAGTACCTGCACCGCGTGGCCCAGAGGGAGGCCGAGCCCAAATGCCACGACTGTGGCGGGGCTCAGGACACCGCTCAACATGTCCTGGAGCGGTGTCCTAGGTGGATCCGGCAGCGCCAGGAGCTGGCCGCCGCGCTTGGCGGGACGGACCTGTCGCTCCCGAGTGTCGTCAACGCGATGCTCGAGAGCGACAGTGCTTGGACGGCAATGGCCTCCTTCTGCGAGACCGTTATGTCGCAGAGGGAGGCCGAGGAAAGGGACCGCGAGGACGACCCCCTCGCGGACCCGATCCGGAGGAGGAGAGCGGGGGTGCGACGCAGGCGCTACCTAGCGCGCCTGGAAGCGCCCCCATAAACGGTGGGACTGGAGTTTGGTCCCACCCGGTGGCAGAGGTCCTCCAGGTGTCGGAGGGCCTCTGAGAGTGGAGAGTCCGGTTTCTGATAGAGAAACCGGCCAGTCGCTGAGGCGTCTTGTGCTAGTTAGATCCGAGGCGCCTCCATGCAAAGCGGCCGACGGCACCCGCAGGGGTTTAGTGGGTAGTCTGGGCCGACTAGCGGCCCAGGAGTCCCACACTCTGTGCGTAAAAGCATTCCCCTGCGAAATCAAAAAAAAAAAAAAAAAAAAAAAAAAAAAGGTTAGGTTAGGTTAGGTTGGGGTGCTAAGTGCAGGAAACCTCCTCGAGTGCCCAGTCACTTGAAAACTTTGCGTTCTCGCTTGATCCAAACGGATCCGGTGAGAGAGCGGGTTGACAAGTGATTTGGGACGGTGCACCCTGGGCGGCAGTTAATAACTCCCTAATATTCGGGGTCTTATTGACTGTCGGCCAATGTCCTGCAAACTGTGGGGCACTCCCCCCATCTTTTAGTAGATGGTGAGCGGATGCCCCACCCCGAGGTGGGGGCCTCCTTCTGTGGAATATTTATTTCACAGAGGGAGGCCATCGTTAGGGAGCGCTGGGCTCTTGCCCAGCGCATTGGTTGGGGCCGAAAGGCCAGGCTGGAGGGCGTCGTGGTAGAATGCTAACGCGACCCCATGGCGCCCTCAACGGCCAAGTGCGGAAACGCCGGAGGGGTTTTAGTGGGTAGTCTGGGCTGACTAGCAGCTCAGGAGTCCCACACTTTGTGCGTAAATGCATTTCCCCTCCGTTAACAAAAAAAAAAAAAAAAAAAAAAAAAAAAGGTTAGGTTAGGTTAGGTTAGGTTAGGTTAGGTTAGGTTAGGTTGGGGGACACCCCACAGAACTAGCGTCCACGTCGCGTCCCCTGGTAACGTCGCGTCCTGTCCACCGTAACGGAGTGGCAGGCCGACGGCTAATAAGTTCTGTGCAGCAGGAGCAACAACTGCTAACTATGCCTGAATCGCAGCCATTGCGAGACGCCTCCGGGCGATTCGTTAAAAAAGGCCCTTCTCAGGGCCAACCTAAGGGAAGAAAGAAACGGGGAGGGAAAGGCTCGGGTGGTGGAAGCGGAAGGTCCAGATCCGAGCACGAGAGAAGTAGGGAGGACTCGGAGGTGGAAGAGCTGACCGACGGCTCGGCGGTAGGCCAGCGAAGGCTAGGAAGCCTGTTGGGAAGCGTGGGCTCGGTCACTTCGCTCTCAGAGTCGGTGCTCGGCTCCAAGCGCCTGTACTCGGAGGTGGTGAGCGGCTCCGACACCGAGGTTGGTGCGCCGCAGCCGAAACTGGCGGCATCAAAAAAGGGGAAGGCTCGGGGTGCATCAAGTGCCACGAGGGCCCGGGCTGAGGCACGAAGAAGCGAGGATGCCGAGGCCTCCTTTTCGGCCACTTTGGAGGCTCGGGCCTTCAGAAAGGGAGGACCCCCGAGCGGGGATGAGGGGCTGGAGATGGCCCCCATTGAGGTGCGGGACTTCGGTTCCATGGGAGCCGAAGGCCTCATGGACACCGCGGTGGAGAGGCTCGGAGTAATTACCAGCCTCGTCCGGAAGAGCACTGCCCTCAAGGGGGGCTATAGCTCAAAGATTTTGCGGGCCTCCTCGGACATCAGGGACATCGTGGATACCCTGGTGGCGCGCAGTGAGTCGGATGAGGTTCGGCGCCTCAAAGCCGACAATGGCCGCCTCCAAAGAGAGGTGGCCAACATGAAGGCAGAGGTCGCTGCGCTCCGCCGGGGGTTCGAGGAGGCCCGTCGTGAGGTCGGCCAGGCCGCGCGGACTGCGGAGAGGCAAGTGGTTTGTGGAGAGGAGGAACTGGTGCAGAGACTGGAGGCCTCCATGGAAAGGATGGTTAGTGTCCGCCTGGCAGACATGGAGTCTCGCCTGCCTCGCAGGGTCACCCGCCCACCGCTGGCGGGTGACAATTCCGAGGTAGCGAGGTCTGCGAGGGCGGCTATTGAGGAGGCCTCCGGCTTTAGCCCGGTGCCGCAGCCGGCGCAGCCAGCGGCAGTGGAGGAAATGGAGGTCCTGGCCCCAGCACGTCCGGCCTCCAAGAAGCAGGGACGCAAAGGGGCGGCTGGGAAAGAGACGGAGTGGGGGCCCTTCGGACCTTCGACCTCAACGGCCGACGCATCCCCGGAGCTCCCCTGGGTGGAAGTGCGAGGGAAGGGGAAGGGTGTGGGGAAAAAGTCCCAGCCCAAACCCACAACGGCACCCACGTCGACACCCACGGAGGGACCCACGGCGGCCCCTGCAACCGCACGCAAGGCGCCGCCCAAGACGGCGCCACCGAAGGCAAGGAAACTGACGGTCCCGAGCTCCTCGGCTGTAATTCTTAAGTTACAGCCGGAGGCAGTGCAAAACGGGGCCTCATATGCCTCTGCCCTTTTAAAGGCCGAGCAGGACGTGAACTTGGAGGAGCTGGGCATTGGCTCGCTTCGGATTCGCCCGAGTGCGACCGGAGCGAGGCTGATTGAAATCCCCGGCTCCTCCAGTTCAGATAAGGCTGACGCCCTTGCCTCGGCCCTGAGGGTGGCGCTGTCCGGCGTCGCGGAGGTAACCAGGCCCGTCAAAACCGCAGACTTCCGCGTGACGGGCCTAAATGATGCGGCTACAGCGTCGCGGATTAAAGCTGCGGTCGCCGGGGCTGGAGGTTGCACGGAGGACCAGGTCTGGGTGGGCGAAATCCGCCCAGACTGGCGGGGCTCTCGCTCCGCCCTAATGCGGTGCCCGATCACGACAGCCAAGAAGCTGATCGAGACGGGCAGCCTCAGGGTTGGTTGGGGCTCCGTGCGGCTCCAGCACTTGGCGGCGCGTCCCATGCACTGTTACAAGTGCATGGGGAAGGGGCACACTGCGGTGCTGTGCCCATCGCAGACCGACCGCAGCCGGCTCTGCTACAGGTGCGGGGAAGCAGGACACTTGTCCGCTACCTGTGCGGCGGCGCCCCGCTGCGCTGTATGCCGCGACGCTGGTCAGCCGGCGGACCACGTGATGGGGGGTAAGTCCTGCAACCCCCCGTCAGTCCGCGGAAAAGGACCGTCCCCTCCTCCGCGAGGGGGCACACAAATGGCGGCGCCAGCCGGCCAAATGGAGGAGTGATGGGGGTCGCCTTCCTCCAGGCCAACCTCAACCACTGCGCCAGGTCGCAGGATCTCCTCCTGCAATCCATGGCGCAGTGGGACATTGACGTCGCGGTGGTGTCGGAGCCGTACGCGGTTCCCTCCCTACCCCACTGGGCTGGGGATCTTGATGGCTCCGTGGCCATCGTGGCCAAGTCTGGCGCTGCCCCTCCCCTCACGCTCCGGAGGAGAGGGAACGGCTTTGTGGTGGCGGTTCGGGGAGAGTACGCTATAGTTGGTGTCTACTTCTCCCCGAATCGAGATTTGCCGGCCCTGGAGCAGTTTTTGGACGCTCTGGGGTCGGAGGTAAGGCGGCTAGCGCCCCTAAAGGTGCTCGTGGCCGGTGACTTCAACGCCAAATCCACGGCGTGGGGGAATCCGGCCACTGAGCCCAAGGGGCAGAAAGTGGAAGAATGGGCGCTAGCCGCGGGGCTGTCTCTTCTAAATAGGGGGACAGCCCAGACGTGCGTGCGGCGGACGGGGGGTTCGGTGGTGGACTTGACGTTTGCCACCCCCGCTGTCGCGCGCACAATCACGGACTGGAGGGTGGAAGTGGGGGTGGAGACACTCTCGGACCACCTGTATATACGGTTCGAGGTGTCTGCCACCCCCGAAAGTCAGGCGGCAACATCGTCGCGGGTGCGCAGTCGATTTCCGCGCTGGGCGCTCACGCGGCTCGACTTGGAGCTGGCGGAAGAGGCGGCTATCGTCGGCCGCTGGAGCCTCCCGTCTCTTGTGGGAATAGGGGTAGACGAAGCGGCTGGCCGTTTCAGCGACACCTGCACTGCAGTGTGCAGGGCGGCCATGCCTAGCGTCAGTCGCCCCCCCCCTAGACGGGCGGTGTACTGGTGGTCGACGGAGATTGCCGCTCTTCGAACCGCCTGCAACGGGGCCCGAAGAGCGTACTGCCGGAGTCGACGGCGCAGCCCCCGCGACGAGGAGAGGGATGACCAGCTGTATGCGGTGTATGTGGAGAAACGGTTGGAGCTGCAGCTGGCCATCAGTCGGGCCAAGGAGGAAGCCTTCGAGGAGCTGGTGGAGGGCATAGAAAGTGACCCGTGGGGTCGCCCGTACAAGTGGGCGCGAGACAAGTTGCGTCCACTGGCGGCCCCACTGACGGAGACTCTCCAGCCAGCTCTCCTGGAGGAGATTGTCGGGGATCTATTCCCCGGCAATCCGCGAGGGTTTTCTCCGCCGAGAATGGCCCGACAGCCGCCTGACGGAGTGGAGGCCGATGGGGTGGAGGCTGATCCGCCTTCCGTCACCGACGTCGAAATGGAGGTGGTCCTGGACCGCCTCCGGACAAAGAAAAGGGCACCGGGTCCAGACGGGGTGCACGGGAAGATGCTTGCGCTGATTCTCGTGCATCTCGGAGACAGGTTTCGGGAGCTGCTCAACCGCTGTTTGCGGGAGGGGCGGTTTCCGAAACTCTGGAAGGAGGGTCGACTCTGCCTTATCCCGAAGGGGAGCCGGCCCCTGGACTCGGCCTCGGCGGTGCGACCTCTGGTCCTGCTGAGCGAGGCTGCGAAGGCCTTGGAGAGTGTCGTGGCTTCGCGGCTCGTTCGGCACGTGGAGGATGGCCCGGGACTGCGTCTCTCTGACGCGCAGTATGGGTTCCGGGCCGAGAGGTCCACCATCGATTCCCTTAGGCGTCTGCGATCGGTGACGGAGGAGGCGGATCGGGATGGAGAGGTGACCCTGGCGACGTCCCTCGACATCGCCAACGCCTTCAACAGCATTCCGCACAGTGTAATACGGGAGGCACTCGAGTATTTCAGGGTGCCCCCGTATCTGCGGATGCTGTTGGGGGCGTACCTGGAGGAGCGCGTCGTCCTGTTTGAGGACAGGGGGGGACGAATGGTTCGGCGGAGCGTCGGGTGCGGTGTCCCGCAGGGGTCGATACTCGGCCCTATCCTGTGGGACATCGCTTATGACTGGGTCCTGCGGTGCCGGCTTCCCCCTGGGACGGGTGTCATCTGCTATGCGGATGACACTCTCTTCACGTCCCGGGGTGCGAATTTCGGTGAGGCGGCGCGGTTGGCCGAAACGGGTCTTGCCCTACTGGTCAACCGCATAGAAAGGCTTGGGCTTCGGGTCCGTTTGGACAAGACCGAAGTCCTCCTTTTCCGCGGGGCCCGTACGCGAGGTCCCCCCCCTGGAGCGCGCCTCCGGGTGGGTCAGGTGGAGTTGAGGGTGAGCACCCAGATGAAGTATCTGGGCCTCATCCTCGACGGACGATGGTCTTTCGGCCCCCACTTTCGGGAACTGGGGCCGAAGATCATCAGGACGGCTGCTTCGCTCGGCCGACTCCTCCCCAACCTGGGTGGGCCGAGCGAAGCAGTAAGGCGGCTCTACTCTGGCGTCTGCCGGAGCATGGCGATGTACGGTGCCCCCATCTGGGTGGACGCCCTCACCGCGACGAACATACGCCTTCTAAGACAGGCGCAGAAGGTGATCGCGGTGAGGGTGATACGGGGGTACCGTACTGTGGCCTTCTCTGCGGCCACGGCCCTCGCGGGCGACCCGCCGTGGGAATTGGTGGCGGAGGTGCTCGCCGAAGTGTACCACTTTGTGGCTAGAAGGAGGGAAATCGGCGAGCGCCCCCCGGTGGAGGTTGTACGGCGGGTGCGCCTGCGAGGGCAAGCGGAACTCGTGCGGAGGTGGGAGGCGGACCTGGCGCAGGCAGCGTACGGTGTACGCACAGCGGAGGCCCTGCGCCCGGTCCTGGAGAGATGGATGTTGAGGCGTCGCAAACCTCTCACCTTCCGCATGACGCAGGTGCTCACCGGGCACGGTTGTTTCGGTGAGTACCTGCACCGCGTGGCCCAGAGAGAGGCCGAGCCCAAATGCCACGATTGTGGCGGGGCTCAGGACACCGCTCAACATGTCCTGGAGCGGTGTCCTAGGTGGATCCGGCAGCGCCAAGAGTTGGCCGCCGCGTTAGGCGGGGTGGACCTGTCGCTCCCGAGTGTCGTCAACGCGATGCTCGAGAGCGACAGAGCTTGGACGGCAATGGCCTCCTTCTGCGAGACCGTTATGTCGCAGAGGGAGGCCGAGGAAAGGGACCGCGAGGACGACCCCCTCGCGGACCCGATCCGTAGACGGAGAGCGGGGGTGCGACGCAGGCGCTACCTAGCGCGCCTGGAAGCGCCCCCATAAGAGTGGGACTAGTAAATAGTCCCACCCGGTGGCAGAGGTCCTCCAGGTGTCGGAGGGCCTCTGAGAGTGGAGAGTCCGGTTTCTGATAGAGAGACCGGCCAGTCGCTGAGGCGTCTTGTGCTAGTTAGATCCGAGGCGCCTCCATGCAAAGCGGCCGATGGCACCCGCAGGGGTTTAGTGGGTAGTCTGGGCCGGCTAGCGGCCCAGGAGTCCCACACTCCGTGCGTAAAAGCATTCCCCTGCGAAATCAAAAAAAAAAAAAAAAAAAAAAAAAAAAAAAAAAAAAAAAGGTTAGGTTAGGTTAGGTTAGGTTAGGTTAGGTTGGGGTGCTATGTGCAGGAAACCTCCTCGAGTGCCCAGTCACTTGAAAACTTTGCGATCTCGCTTGATCCAAACGGATCCGGTGAGAGAGCGGGTTGACAAGTGATTTGGGACGGTGCACCCTGGGCGGCAGTTAATAACTCCCTGATATTCGGGGTCTTATTGACTGTCGGCCAATGTCCTGCAAACTGTGGGGCACTCCCCCCATCTTTTAGTAGATGGTGAGCGGATGCCCCACCCCGAGGTGAAGGCCTCCTTCTGTGGAATAATTATTTCACAGAGGGAGGCCATCGTTAGGGAGCGCTGGGCTCTTGCCCAGCGCACTGGTTGGGGCCGAAAGGCCAGGCTGGAGGGCGTCGTGGTAGAATGCTAACGCGACCCCATGGCGCCCTCAACGGCCAAGTGCGGAAACGCCGGAGGGGTTTTAGTGGGTAGTCTGGGCTGACTAGCAGCTCAGGAGTCCCACACTTTGTGCGTAAATGCATTTCCCCTCCGTTAACAAAAAAAAAAAAAAAAAAAAAAAAAAAGGTTAGGTTAGGTTAGGTTAGGTTAGGTTAGGTTAGGTTAGGTTAGGTTAGGTTAGGTTAGGTTTTTTTTTTTTTTTTTTTTTTTTTTTCTATTTGAATCGCTGTTTATGTTTTATATTTAAAGGTTTTAGATCCAGCTGGTTTTGTTGCTATTTGATGCATTTATGTCCAGCTGGATCTCTTATGAAGTCGCTACAGGTATAAAAGTCGCGAAGTTCAATAATATTTTATATTCACATATATTTATATATCATTATATATATATTTTTTTTTTTCTTTTTTTTTTTTTTTTTAATACTACTGATTTGAAGTATTCGCCGCCCTGTCATTAAACTCTCTGATGTGTGAGAATACGTAGTGGCTAAATTCGACCCATGATAACAAGGCAGACTCCTTAGTCATCAGTTCTGTCAGCCTGTATGGGTCGGCGATATTTAACATGGAACAGCAGAGCTCGTGTTCGGATCTTCTTGCGCCAAATCTAGGACAGTGTTTCATTATATGCTCGGCATCTTGCTTGGATATGCCGTCGCAGGGACATGAGTCTGTATCAATGATATGAAATCTGTGCAAGTAACTCCTGTGGAACCCATGGCCTGTGAGTGATTGTGTGAGTGTAAATGTTACGGGTGTTTTTGTGAAGAGTGTATGTATATGCTTTAAAGTTGGTAGGAGTGTGCGTGTATGTGAACCTTGTGGTTCGCTTGTGTACCTGTGCTGCCATGTGTTGTGAGTGTGTGTGCGTATGAGGTGTTTGATGTACGATGTCGGTATGGCATCGTAATCATTGGATTTGTGTAGTAGGGCTGCTGCCTTGGCAGCGCGGTCCGCCACTTCGTTGCCGTCGATGCCGGTATGCCCCTTTACCCAAGTCAAGTGGATGCGACCTATCTCTCGATGCCTCGCCACAACCTGGAAGATTTCACTCACCAGAGGGTGAGAGTTACTGCGATCCTCCAGAGCTTTGATCGAAGACATCGAGTCCGATAGTATGGTCACATCCGCAAGTCTTCGGCATAGGGCCCAGCGACAAGCTTCGAGAATGGCGAACAGCTCCGCCTGGAAGACTGAGCAGCCTCGGTGTAGTTTGAGTTTTTTGATGTGTATAGGGTCCGGTCTGTTGTTTTGGTAACAAACAAAAGCGGCCCCGACGGAACCGTCTTCGTGTTTGCTACCGTCGGTGTATATCTGTGTGTACGAATGTGGGTAATTTTTGGGTATGTTGCTGACCGTGTGTGTGTTTTGTTGATTAGGAAGTGTGTTCACTTCATTTATTTGTGGAGGTTCCAGGGTGATACGTCGGGCTGGGTGCAGCAGTTCGTGAGAAGGTATGGGTTTCTCGAGGTTAGGTTAGGTTAGGTTAGGTTAGGTTAGGTTAGGTTAGGTTAGGTTAGGTTAGGTTAGGTTAGGTTAGGTTAGGTTAGGTTAGGTTAGGTTAGGTTAGGTTAGGTTAGGTTAGGTTAGGTTAGGTTAGGTTAGGTTAGGTTGGGGTGCTAAGTGCAGGAAACCTCCTCGAGTGCCCAGTCACTTGAAAACTTTGCGTTCTCGCTTGATCCAAACGGATCCGGTGAGAGAGCGGGTTGACAAGTGAATTGGGACGGTGCACCCTGGGCGGCAGTTAATAACTCCCTGATATTCGGGGTCTTATTAACTGTCGGCCAATGTCCTGCAAACTGTGGGGCACTCCCCCCATCTTTTAGTAGATGGTGAGCGGATGCCCCACCCCGAGGTGGGGGCCTCCTTCTGTGGAATAATTATTTCATAGAGGGAGGCCATCGTTAGGGAGCGCTGGGCTCTTGCCCAGCGCGTTGGTTGGGGCCGAAAGGCCAGGCTGGAGGGCGTCGTGGTAGAATGCTAACGCGACCCCATGGCGCCCTCAACGGCCAAGTGCGGAAACGCCGGAGGGGTTTTAGTGGGTAGTCTGGGCTGACTAGCAGCTCAGGAGTCCCACACTCTGTGCGTAAATGCATTTCCCCTCCGTTAACAAAAAAAAAAAAAAAAAAAAAAAAAAAAAAAAAAAAAAAAAAAAAAAAAAAAAGGTTAGGTTAGGTTAGGTTAGGTTAGGTTAGGTTAGGTTAGGTTAGGTTAGGTTAGGTTAGGTTAGGTTAGGTTAGGTTAGGTTAGGTTAGGTTAGGTTAGGTTAGGTTAGGTTAGGTTAGGTTAGGTTAGGTTAGGTTAGGTTAGGTTAGGTTAGGTTAGGTTAGGTTAGGTTAGGTTAGGTTAGGTTAGGTTAGGTTAGGTTAGGTTAGGTTAGGTTAGGTTAGGTTAGGTTAGGTTAGGTTAGGTTAGGTTAGGTTAGGTTAGGTTAGGTTAGGTTAGGTTAGGTTAGGTTAGGTTAGGTTAGGTTAGGTTAGGTTAGGTTAGGTTAGGTTAGGTTAGGTTAGGTTAGGTTAGGTTAGGTTAGGTTAGGTTAGGTTAGGTTAGGTTAGGTTAGGTTAGGTTAGGTTAGGTTAGGTTAGGTTAGGTTAGGTTAGGTTAGGTTAGGTTAGGTTAGGTTAGGTTAGGTTAGGTTAGGTTAGGTTAGGTTAGGTTAGGTTAGGTTAGGTTAGGTTAGGTTAGGTTAGGTTAGGTTAGGTTAGGTTAGGTTAGGTTAGGTTAGGTTAGGTTAGGTTAGGTTAGGTTAGGTTAGGTTAGGTTAGGTTAGGTTAGGTTAGGTTAGGTTAGGTTAGGTTAGGTTAGGTTAGGTTAGGTTAGGTTAGGTTAGGTTAGGTTAGGTTAGGTTAGGTTAGGTTAGGTTAGGTTAGGTTAGGTTAGGTTAGGTTAGGTTAGGTTAGGTTAGGTTAGGTTAGGTTAGGTTAGGTTAGGTTAGGTTAGGTTAGGTTAGGTTAGGTTAGGTTAGGTTAGGTTAGGTTAGGTTAGGTTAGGTTAGGTTAGGTTAGGTTAGGTTAGGTTAGGTTAGGTTAGGTTAGGTTAGGTTAGGTTAGGTTAGGTTAGGTTAGGTTAGGTTAGGTTAGGTTAGGTTAGGTTAGGTTAGGTTAGGTTAGGTTAGGTTAGGTTAGGTTAGGTTAGGTTAGGTTAGGTTAGGTTAGGTTAGGTTAGGTTAGGTTAGGTTAGGTT
>OX345705.1:5000-30000 GCA_947044815.1 Apomyelois bistriatella
ACCTAACCTAACCTAACCTAACCTAACCTAACCTAACCTAACCTAACCTAACCTAACCTAACCTAACCTAACCTAACCTAACCTAACCTAACCTAACCTAACCTAACCTAACCTAACCTAACCTAACCTAACCTAACCTAACCTAACCTAACCTAACCTAACCTAACCTAACCTAACCTAACCTAACCTAACCTAACCTAACCTAACCTAACCTAACCTAACCTAACCTAACCTAACCTAACCTAACCTAACCTAACCTAACCTAACCTAACCTAACCTAACCTAACCTAACCTAACCTAACCTAACCTAACCTAACCTAACCTAACCTAACCTAACCTAACCTAACCTAACCTAACCTAACCTAACCTAACCTAACCTAACCTAACCTAACCTAACCTAACCTAACCTAACCTAACCTAACCTAACCTAACCTAACCTAACCTAACCTAACCTAACCTAACCTAACCTAACCTAACCTAACCTAACCTAACCTAACCTAACCTAACCTAACCTAACCTAACCTAACCTAACCTAACCTAACCTAACCTAACCTAACCTAACCTAACCTAACCTAACCTAACCTAACCTAACCTAACCTAACCTAACCTAACCTAACCTAACCTAACCTAACCTAACCTAACCTAACCTAACCTAACCTAACCTAACCTAACCTAACCTAACCTAACCTAACCTAACCTAACCTAACCTAACCTAACCTAACCTAACCTAACCTAACCTAACCTAACCTAACCTAACCTAACCTAACCTAACCTAACCTAACCTAACCTAACCTAACCTAACCTAACCTAACCTAACCTAACCTAACCTAACCTAACCTAACCTAACCTAACCTAACCTAACCTAACCTAACCTAACCTAACCTAACCTAACCTAACCTAACCTAACCTAACCTAACCTAACCTAACCTAACCTAACCTAACCTAACCTAACCTAACCTAACCTAACCTAACCTAACCTAACCTAACCTAACCTAACCTAACCTAACCTAACCTAACCTAACCTAACCTAACCTAACCTAACCTAACCTAACCTAACCTAACCTAACCTAACCTAACCTAACCTAACCTAACCTAACCTAACCTAACCTAACCTAACCTAACCTAACCTAACCTAACCTAACCTAACCTAACCTAACCTAACCTAACCTAACCTAACCTAACCTAACCTAACCTAACCTAACCTAACCTAACCTAACCTAACCTAACCTAACCTAACCTAACCTAACCTAACCTAACCTAACCTAACCTAACCTAACCTAACCTAACCTAACCTAACCTAACCTAACCTAACCTAACCTAACCTAACCTAACCTAACCTAACCTAACCTAACCTAACCTAACCTAACCTAACCTAACCTAACCTAACCTAACCTAACCTAACCTAACCTAACCTAACCTAACCTAACCTAACCTAACCTAACCTAACCTAACCTAACCTAACCTAACCTAACCTAACCTAACCTAACCTAACCTAACCTAACCTAACCTAACCTAACCTAACCTAACCTAACCTAACCTAACCTAACCTAACCTAACCTAACCTAACCTAACCTAACCTAACCTAACCTAACCTAACCTAACCTAACCTAACCTAACCTAACCTAACCTAACCTAACCTAACCTAACCTAACCTAACCTAACCTAACCTAACCTAACCTAACCTAACCTAACCTAACCTAACCTAACCTAACCTAACCTAACCTAACCTAACCTAACCTAACCTAACCTAACCTAACCTAACCTAACCTAACCTAACCTAACCTAACCTAACCTAACCTAACCTAACCTAACCTAACCTAACCTAACCTAACCTAACCTAACCTAACCTAACCTAACCTAACCTAACCTAACCTAACCTAACCTAACCTAACCTAACCTAACCTAACCTAACCTAACCTAACCTAACCTAACCTAACCTAACCTAACCTAACCTAACCTAACCTAACCTAACCTAACCTAACCTAACCTAACCTAACCTAACCTAACCTAACCTAACCTAACCTAACCTAACCTAACCTAACCTAACCTAACCTAACCTAACCTAACCTAACCTAACCTAACCTAACCTAACCTAACCTAACCTAACCTAACCTAACCTAACCTAACCTAACCTAACCTAACCTAACCTAACCTAACCTAACCTAACCTAACCTAACCTAACCTAACCTAACCTAACCTAACCTAACCTAACCTAACCTAACCTAACCTAACCTAACCTAACCTAACCTAACCTAACCTAACCTAACCTAACCTAACCTAACCTAACCTAACCTAACCTAACCTAACCTAACCTAACCTAACCTAACCTAACCTAACCTAACCTAACCTAACCTAACCTAACCTAACCTAACCTAACCTAACCTAACCTAACCTAACCTAACCTAACCTAACCTAACCTAACCTAACCTAACCTAACCTAACCTAACCTAACCTAACCTAACCTAACCTAACCTAACCTAACCTAACCTAACCTAACCTAACCTAACCTAACCTAACCTAACCTAACCTAACCTAACCTAACCTAACCTAACCTAACCTAACCTAACCTAACCTAACCTAACCTAACCTAACCTAACCTAACCTAACCTAACCTAACCTAACCTAACCTAACCTAACCTAACCTAACCTAACCTAACCTAACCTAACCTAACCTAACCTAACCTAACCTAACCTAACCTAACCTAACCTAACCTAACCTAACCTAACCTAACCTAACCTAACCTAACCTAACCTAACCTAACCTAACCTAACCTAACCTAACCTAACCTAACCTAACCTAACCTAACCTAACCTAACCTAACCTAACCTAACCTAACCTAACCTAACCTAACCTAACCTAACCTAACCTAACCTAACCTAACCTAACCTAACCTAACCTAACCTAACCTAACCTAACCTAACCTAACCTAACCTAACCTAACCTAACCTAACCTAACCTAACCTAACCTAACCTAACCTAACCTAACCTAACCTAACCTAACCTAACCTAACCTAACCTAACCTAACCTAACCTAACCTAACCTAACCTAACCTAACCTAACCTAACCTAACCTAACCTAACCTAACCTAACCTAACCTAACCTAACCTAACCTAACCTAACCTAACCTAACCTAACCTAACCTAACCTAACCTAACCTAACCTAACCTAACCTAACCTAACCTAACCTAACCTAACCTAACCTAACCTAACCTAACCTAACCTAACCTAACCTAACCTAACCTAACCTAACCTAACCTAACCTAACCTAACCTAACCTAACCTAACCTAACCTAACCTAACCTAACCTAACCTAACCTAACCTAACCTAACCTAACCTAACCTAACCTAACCTAACCTAACCTAACCTAACCTAACCTAACCTAACCTAACCTAACCTAACCTAACCTAACCTAACCTAACCTAACCTAACCTAACCTAACCTAACCTAACCTAACCTAACCTAACCTAACCTAACCTAACCTAACCTAACCTAACCTAACCTAACCTAACCTAACCTAACCTAACCTAACCTAACCTAACCTAACCTAACCTAACCTAACCTAACCTAACCTAACCTAACCTAACCTAACCTAACCTAACCTAACCTAACCTAACCTAACCTAACCTAACCTAACCTAACCTAACCTAACCTAACCTAACCTAACCTAACCTAACCTAACCTAACCTAACCTAACCTAACCTAACCTAACCTAACCTAACCTAACCTAACCTAACCTAACCTAACCTAACCTAACCTAACCTAACCTAACCTAACCTAACCTAACCTAACCTAACCTAACCTAACCTAACCTAACCTAACCTAACCTAACCTAACCTAACCTAACCTAACCTAACCTAACCTAACCTAACCTAACCTAACCTAACCTAACCTAACCTAACCTAACCTAACCTAACCTAACCTAACCTAACCTAACCTAACCTAACCTAACCTAACCTAACCTAACCTAACCTAACCTAACCTAACCTAACCTAACCTAACCTAACCTAACCTAACCTAACCTAACCTAACCTAACCTAACCTAACCTAACCTAACCTAACCTAACCTAACCTAACCTAACCTAACCTAACCTAACCTAACCTAACCTAACCTAACCTAACCTAACCTAACCTAACCTAACCTAACCTAACCTAACCTAACCTAACCTAACCTAACCTAACCTAACCTAACCTAACCTAACCTAACCTAACCTAACCTAACCTAACCTAACCTAACCTAACCTAACCTAACCTAACCTAACCTAACCTAACCTAACCTAACCTAACCTAACCTAACCTAACCTAACCTAACCTAACCTAACCTAACCTAACCTAACCTAACCTAACCTAACCTAACCTAACCTAACCTAACCTAACCTAACCTAACCTAACCTAACCTAACCTAACCTAACCTAACCTAACCTAACCTAACCTAACCTAACCTAACCTAACCTAACCTAACCTAACCTAACCTAACCTAACCTAACCTAACCTAACCTAACCTAACCATTGGATTTTCGAAAATTTTACATCTATATACGAGTGTCGCACATCATTGGACTCGGAAAATTAGCGCCAATTTAAAGGAGTGTGTCTGAGAGAATTTTCTTTCCGCGCCCCATACAAATTTTTTCGAAAAACATACAAATTTTGACTTTTTGATTTTTCCAAATTTTCCACGAACACAGGTTGTTCATATTTTGATCTAACATTGTAGAACTCATTAATCCGCGTAGAAAGAGCCGCTTCTCGGTCTTCTGCATCAATTTTGGAACTTTGTATAGAATTTTGAAAATTTCAAAAACCACATTTTCTTAGAAAATTTAAAATTTTTGTACTAAACATTTTTTGATTTTTGAATATCTATATCCGTCTCGCTGAGACGAGTCCGTAGACACCTCGTTTGCGCGGATCGGCCGCATAGAACTCGAAAAATTTCCAAAATTGTCCGAAATTTGCATACCGAGGTTACTTGGTTAGTCAATTTTCCATACTACAGATATTGGATTTTCGAAAATTTTACATCTATATACGAGTGTCGCACATCATTGGACTCGGAAAATTAGCGCCAATTTAAAGGAGTGTGTCTGAGAGAATTTTCTTTCCGCGCCCCATACAAATTTTTTCGAAAAACATACAAATTTTGACTTTTTGATTTTTCCAAATTTTCCACGAACACAGGTTGTTCATATTTTGATCTAACATTGTAGAACTCATTAATCCGCGTAGAAAGAGCCGCTTCTCGGTCTTCTGCATCAATTTTGGAACTTTGTATAGAATTTTGAAAATTTCAAAAACCACATTTTCTTAGAAAATTTAAAATTTTTGTACTAAACATTTTTTGATTTTTGAATATCTATATCCGTCTCGCTGAGACGAGTCCGTAGACACCTCGTTTGCGCGGATCGGCCGCATAGAAATCAAAAAATTCGCCCGCCCGCCCACCCTCTTATAGTCGGGTATATCGACTTTCCAGCCTATCATCAAAGAAATAAATTGGTAATTAGCTCAAAGACATTTTTAGCAGAACTGGTGCAGGATCTTCTTTACCGAGCGTGGGTTGTCGGTCTGGTTGAGATACTCACCTACTGAAGCTCGCGCCGATAGGGGGACCTGTAACAGAAAAATACATATTAATTTATAAAAATTTTTGCAAAATTTAGGGGAAGTGCCCCATTTCTGATACCGTTTTTATAGTATAATTTTGTTTCAACTGTATAAATTGATAAATAGGCTAGGTGTGGAGCGCAGCGTGTACGAATTGCACAAATCTTTTGACATAATAAAATTCTAAAGGAATTTGTATTTATTAATTATTTATATAGACGACTCGGCTATAGAGTCACACTTTTTAACTAATACGAGGTAGATCTCATATCGAACTCATATTTTAACTTTTTATAATAATTGACAAGGCCCGGTGCTTATATATTGAAAAATTCAATTGATAGTGCAACTTATTATTAAGCTGCAAATTGTATATTTTAAGCCCTATTGGCTATTGATTAGGAATAGGAATACACTCGGACCTTTTAAACCTAAATTAACATCTGGATATCGACGGAAAAACAGCGAAGTTAATAATCTCGCTGTAAACACTCGAGCCTATTGTATACGGCAACGTAGTTAGAATAGGCGCTGAGTAAGGCCACCTGACTCCATCGATCCAGTCATCTTATTAGACGTTTTAAACTTTGACCCCGACTGGCGTAGTCCATTGTGTTGTCCCTTTTTAATTTTATCTTTATTTTTTATTTTTGTCTCTATACTACTTATACAATTTTAATTTTACATTTTTGACCTGACCATGTTCCATTCACCACCCGCGAAAAGTAAGGAGAATCCTTGTGCCTATGACTCCCAGATTCAGGAGTCACCTCCACCAGAACTCGAACACGAGAAAATGATCAAATTGATTCCTAGCTATGAATTGCGTGATTTTAAAAGAGAAGCGGCTGAATACTATGAGTGCGCGCGTTTTAACCTCAACGAGGCTAGGAATCTCAAAGGCACGTTGAAGGAGGGCGTCACGAAAAATCTGACGAGGCTGCACAAGTTGTTCGCAATCTTGTGTAGTACAGACGACAGCACGTACCCAGCAGCGTCGGTATCCGTATCTGACCCCTCTTCCTCACCACCGCCGATTGCTCCTAAAGAAAGGATGGACGATCTTGATGCAATCAAAAAACTTTTGGATGAGAACAATAAAAAAATGGATGACCTAAAGAGGGAGATTCTAGAATCAAACGGCAGAAATATTGATGAGATAAAGGAAGTCATCGACTCGGACAAGACAACAACGAATGTAGTGAGAGACGACGAGGTCTTCTTAAAAGTCTTGTCCGAGAACCAAAACATTTTAAGGAAAAACAGTGACAAATTGGACCAGCTAACGGAGAAAATAGCCCTGCAAGAGGTCATCGGGAACGCTCCTACATACGCGGAAAAAGCCGCATTAACTAACAAAAAAGCCCCAGTGACTCCACCCACCCTTCACTCAGTAGTCGTTACCTCAACGGACAGCCAGGACACTGGAGAGAATGTCCTGGACAAAATAAGAGTGGCGGTTGCAGAGGAGGAGGAGGGCTGGATCCGGGTCGAAAAAGTACGGAAAGCAAAAGACCAGAAGATCATAGTGGGTTGCAGAACAATAGAAGAAAGGCAAAGATTTAAGGAAAAGATGCAGCAAACTGACCAACTCCAAGTGAAGGAGATACACAATAAAGACCCGTTGGTTATAATAAAAAATGTCATTATCAAGAATACTAACGAAGAAATTATAGCGGGGCTCAGAAAACAAAACGATAAAATTTTCAAAAATATTGACGATAACAAATTAAGATTAGAAATCAAATTTAGAAAAAGAGCCCGCAACGCGTTACTTAACCACATTGTGTTGTCAGTATCTCCCGAAGTGTGGTCCAGGATGGTGACAGCCGGCTCAGCGCACTTGGGCATACAGAGAGTCCTTATGGAAGATTACTCTCCACTTATCCAATGCTCAATGTGCCTGGGCTACGGCCACGGTAGAAGGTACTGCAAGCAAAAAGAGGAAAAGTGCAGCCACTGCGGTGGCGCTCATAAGAGAGATGCGTGCCCGGACTGGCGCGCCGGAACGGCCCCGTCATGCCTGAACTGCATAATGGAGAAAAATGAGTCAACTGACCACAATGCGTTCAGCATGGAGTGTAAGGTCAGGCAGAAGTGGGACGCCCTGGCGCGCGCCCGGGTAGCGTATCATTAAGGTTGTACAGTAGAGCTGGATCCGGTGCTGAGCGCTTGATCAACCATTGTAGCACAGGATAATGTATCCCAAGCGCAATGTGTATTATGAACAGGTGCACAGCCCCGAATCCGGCTGTGCTAAAAACACATTAAGAAGGGTTGATCCGGCGGATAAAAATATCCAGACGGCTCAATATTAGGCAGAGAAGCGAGCAGAATATTATTGATGAAAGTGTCGTAGATAACATTAGAAAAGTGTAGGGCCAAATTGTGCAACCCACGAACAAAGGAACATGGGTCAGTTTTAAATCAACGTTTGTTTAATTTGAAAAAAGTTTTAAATACAACCTTGCTATTGATTAAAATATTTATAACATTCTAAAATACATAACCAACTACATCGGTAGTACTAGTAAATTTTATTGCAAATTCATAACAACGTGTCTTCTGAAAAATTGAAAAGAGGAAGCAAAAATTGCTCCTGTATGTTGATCGTTAAAAACTGGGTATACCAGAGTACATAAATAGAATACAAATATAATCAAATTGACAATGTACAAATGATTCAACAATAGTAACAAATATGGTTATAATTATGTATATATAATAAAATCGTATAAACAAAAGAATAGTCAAACATCGTTTCTATATCGAACTTAATGATAAAAATACAAGCAAATAATAAATATAAATAAAATGTAAACAATAAATATAAATAAAATGTAGATCTAAATAAAAACAGAGTAACTATAGAATGTAAAATAATCCGGTATAAAACCAGTATACAACAAATTATGCGTATACAATAAAATTAATTAAACAAAAGAATAGTCGAAAAATTGTCTTTTTATAAAAATACAAGTCAATAATATATAAATAAAATGCAAATAATTAATATAAATAAAAATGTAGATCTAAATAAAAAAAGAGTATAAATATAGAATGTAAAATAATCCTGTATAAAACCAGTATACAACAAACAAAAAATCTAAATGTAAAAAAGTATAATCCTGTAATACCAAAGGTTCTGATCATGTCAGAAGTTATCATGATATATATCTTAAATAAAGATATAATAAAAAAAAAAAAAAAAAAAAAAAAAAAAAAAAAAAACCTAACCTAACCTAACCTAACCTAACCTAACCTAACCTAACCTAACCTAACCTAACCTAACCTAACCTAACCTAACCTAACCTAACCTAACCTAACCTAACCTAACCTAACCTAACCTAACCTAACCTAACCTAACCTAACCTAACCTAACCTAACCTAACCTAACCTAACCTAACCTAACCTAACCTAACCTAACCTAACCTAACCTAACCTAACCTAACCTAACCTAACCTAACCTAACCTAACCTAACCTAACCTAACCTAACCTAACCTAACCTAACCTAACCTAACCTAACCTAACCTAACCTAACCTAACCTAACCTAACCTAACCTAACCTAACCTAACCTAACCTAACCTAACCTAACCTAACCTAACCTAACCTAACCTAACCTAACCTAACCTAACCTAACCTAACCTAACCTAACCTAACCTAACCTAACCTAACCTAACCTAACCTAACCTAACCTAACCTAACCTAACCTAACCTAACCTAACCTAACCTAACCTAACCTAACCTAACCTAACCTAACCTAACCTAACCTAACCTAACCTAACCTAACCTAACCTAACCTAACCTAACCTAACCTAACCTAACCTAACCTAACCTAACCTAACCTAACCTAACCTAACCTAACCTAACCTAACCTAACCTAACCTAACCTAACCTAACCTAACCTAACCTAACCTAACCTAACCTAACCTAACCTAACCTAACCTAACCTAACCTAACCTAACCTAACCTAACCTAACCTAACCTAACCTAACCTAACCTAACCTAACCTAACCTAACCTAACCTAACCTAACCTAACCTAACCTAACCTAACCTAACCTAACCTAACCTAACCTAACCTAACCTAACCTAACCTAACCTAACCTAACCTAACCCAGTCCCGTGCCCGCACGCGTACCGAGCACCACGTTTTTGTAACGCTCCGCGCTCAAAAAATCGCAAAAATCGTTTTTAAAGTGAAATTAATATAGTGTGATATATCAGCGGATGCGCGCTAACGAGAGCTATTCAGTGGTGTTAAAAGTTTTTAAAATAGTGTAGGGGTGCAGCCAGGACAAAGAAAACAAGGATTCCTGTCATTTGTTTACATCCGGTTCGCACGTGACAAGTCCCGTTTTACATCGGGGACTTTGCGAACTGAAACTGTGGAAGTGTGTGCAGTGACGGTGTGTAACGCCAAAAAATTTTTTGGGAATTTTCGGGACAAGATTGACGGCGCCAATGGTACTTAACCGACGATAGAAACCGCAAAGTTAACTTGGTGGCCTAAAGCGATTAATTGAGGAAAATTAGCCCAAAGGCACCATAAGGGCATTATCCCCCTGTCCTTGGCCGTCAAGTTGACATAAAACACCAGCGGATATCCAGAGGCAGTAACCAGCCAGAGGGCCAGAAACAGGACCGGACGTGGAAAAATCCCAAAAATTGGGATTGCAAGTGTACCAACGCTCCCAGGAAGATCGGAAGGCGTCCGGACACTGGTGAACCGTCTGGAGCAGTCATCGAGGCTGACCATCGAGGAAACCCGAACGATATCCGACCAGAGGCAAAGGAGCAGCAGACCAAATTGTAAAACAAGGTTAACTTTACAGTTGTTTACATCGGGTTTGCATGCCGGAAGTCCCAAATCTTATCGGGAAACCTCGAAATAAAAATCAAAAAGGTGTTTATCGTGACCGTTTGAAGCGCCAGAAAATTTTTTGGGAATTCTATGATCAAAATTGACGAGGCTGGAAGGCTTTACCTACCAACCCCAACGGAATAATTAACTTTGTGGCTAAAAATCCAGGGTCCCGGAAAAATTGGCCCATTTTGACACTGTGAGTCCTGTCCTTGGGCTCACGACTGATAACATGTCGTGCCACACCTGCGGATAACCGGAGTCCATAACTCGCCAGGAAGCCGGGAAGCCGAGCGGCCGCCGGAATTGGGTATTCCAGAGGCCCCACTGCCCACGGAGGGACCGGCTGAACGAAGGTTCGTAGTCTACCGCGTGAAGCACAGACAGAAGCACCCCTACACCAAATTCCAGGATCATCCAACGTCGGAGGAGGGAGCTACAAAGGAAAAACTGAACCAGCCAATCAGCGGTTTTCAGCTTATCCTGACTGAACCCGAAGGATCCGCCAACTGCCGCAACGGGTGTCGATGCAGTGAGCCCAGAGCTACCTGGAGACACCACAGCCGAGCTCCTACCACTGCCCAAAACCCAGCCACAGCGGTTTTTCCCTTCGGGATCGCAGGAAAACCGCCTACAGCAAAGTTCGGGACAACCTACGTGGGAACCCAGGAGACTTGGAGAACTGGAGCAAGGTGTAGTTTACAGAGTGTCTATCTGACCAGTTACAGTAAAATTTTGGAAATTTTAGCATAATTGGTCTATTAGTTACGAATTTTTTGGCGAACATAGGCAGAAAAATAAATGTTTGTTTACATTCTGCACCAGAACAGCGCCATCTGTTAGAAAACTCTCAAACTACTGAACCGATAATTAAAACAGTATATTAGCGAAATTAATCATTGTTGGCGACTTGGTAAACATCCAAATCAAATCTAAAAATAGTGCTGGTTAGATCAGACACCTCCATCTGTTGGATTTAGGTTGAGGGACTTTTTGAATTAAATCTTAAGTTTTACCTCCATCCCCTCGGAAATTCCTGGATCTGGGTGTACAGGCTTGCATCTCCTGAATTTAGATACCATATTCAACCTTAATATTTGTTCTTAACATTTTGGAAACCCCCTAAATTAAAATTGAAAACTTAGCGCCATCTCTGGACAAACATTGGAATTAAATTGGTTATTTTCAAAAAATTTTTTCGACCGAAACCGACGACAGGAGGTTGTTGGGGGCGTTGCCAGGACCAAAAAAGTCTGAGGAACCATACCTCTGCGACGCTTGGTTCCGGAGATATAAGCCAGGTAGCTTATAGCAGCGGCCATTATAAACAGCTATATCTCTGGATCTACTGGTCGTAGAAGGTTGGGGTTTTTGACAGTTGGTACTGACGGTGCTATCCCTGCTGCTTGGCGTCGGTTTCGACTCGAAACCCCCCTAAATTAAAACTTAAAATACGGCGCCATCTCTGGGAATATTTTGGCATCACAAAATTATTTAGTACTGAGCTAATGGTCCATGGTTCTAAATAAAGGTGAAGTGTTTTTGTTTAAAGTTAGAACTTTTTAGGCTCCCTCAGAGTACACCAAATAGACCTGGTTTTTAAAAGGTCTATATTCATTGTTATTTATATATCTTAACTATCTGCTTTTATTTTGATCTATTTTATATTTTTACTTGGGTTGACAACGTGCAGGTATACCCTCACGCGTGCGGGAAAGAAATTTTTTCGACCGAAGCCGACGACGGGAGGTTGTTGGGGGCGTCGCCAGGACCAAAAAAGTCTGGGGAACCACATCTCTGCGGCGCTTGGTTCCGGAGATATAAGCCAGGTAGCTTATAGCAGTGGCCATTATAAACAGCTATATCTCTGGATCTACTGGTCGTAGAGGGTTGGGGTCTTTGGCGATTGGTATTGGCGGTGCCATACCTACCGCTTGGCGTCGGTTTCGAAGCGAAACCAACTTGGATTTTTTTGGTCTGAGTGGACGACGGGAGGTTGTCGGGGACGTTGCGAAGACCAAAAAAGTCCAAAGAACCAGGTCTCTGGGACGCCTGGTTTCGGAAATATAACCGGGGTAGCTTATAGCGGCGGCCATTTTGGAAATTCTAAAAATTCACATAACTCAGCTCCCCGAGGTCGTAGAGACAAGCGGTTTTCACCGCTGAGGTCGCCAACGACAGCTCCTTGTAGGAGTCACTAAACCGACTCTACATTTTGTAGAGTCACTTTATTTTTAACTTTGTGTTTTAACACTATATTTAGCTTTTAAGGACGTTATTTGACTGTCACTGACTGTCATATAATACATTTTATATTTAATATTCTTACTTAGTGTTATTAACACTGCATTTAGTTTCTAAGGATACAATTTAGACTACAAATTATATTTTATAATTTTATATTTTATACCCTTTTATATTTTGTTTTTATATTTTGTACTTTGTTTTTTATATTTATTGACGCTACCACCCGGAATTTCACTTACCGGTGTACCTAGGGTCTTCTTGCAGAGTAGTGCTGTGGCTATTATTTTTAACTTATACAATCAAAGCTATAGCACAGGACATGAATGTGTTTAGGACTCCCCATAAAAAATCGACCGTTATGGACAGCTCCCCCAGGAGCGAGACCTCCAGTGAGGGCAGGAGGAGTAGTATTGGGGAAATTGTTGACAAGTTTGAAGGTGCAAGTGGCAAGCACACTCAAACTAAAAAACCCATGACGCGGGCTGGCTCCGTAGAAAAGAGGGCAAAATCGGCGGACAACTCCTTTGTGCTGAATATCCCCATCAAGGGACCCACTAGGGGACCCATCAAGGGACCCAACAGGAAAGCCGAAGCAAAGAGACTAATCAAAGAAGCCGAAACTCACCTAAACCTCGCAAAAACCATGAAGGGTTCCAGTAGGGAAAATGTGATAAGAATCCTAAAAACGTTTAGTGAAATGGTACATGAGTGCCAGGACCAAATCGACGCTTTAAAGGAAAGAGAAACCTCCTCTGTCAAAAATTCCCCGATCCACGGTAAAGTGGAAAGAATAGATAACGACCGACAAGACAGACAGACAGTAGACACACAGACGGAGTACAGACTTGTAACAAGCGGGACACAGACGGACGACAGTAACTGTACAAACCGACAAACGACAGACGAACAGACTATAAACACGTATCTGACAGAGATAAGGACACACGCCATGCTCTTAGAACAGAGTAAAAATCAGATGGCGAGCCTGAGGGAGGAAATGGCCAGACATAAGGAGGTCCTGGATAAGGTGACGATCGGCACTGGAGAAGGGGAAGCCAACCGACAAAAATTAGTACCAAACGGTACAGTGCAGCAAAATAGGACGACTCTACACTCGGTAGTAATAACATCTAAGGACGAGAAAGACAAAGGAGATGTTGTCCTCGAAAAAATCAGAGAGGCGTTGGATGCCAAAGAGGGGTGGATCCAAGTAAAGAAAGTCAGGAAGAGAAAGGACAGGAAGATAATAGTAAGCGTAGACTCAAAGGAAGAACGGAAGAAGTTAATCGAAAAGCTTGAGAAGGATGGTAACCAACTCAACTTTGAAAAAATAAAGAATAGAGACCCGATGTTGGTTCTCAAGGGGGTCCTGATGGTAAACACAAACGAGGACATAATAAAGGCCATGAGAAACCAAAATAAGGACTTCTTCCAGGGATTGAGTAAAGAGGATGACAGAATAACTGTCAAGTTTAGGAAACGAGCGAGGAACCCGCTGCAGTGTCACGCAGTACTGGCAGTGTCGCCGCAAATTTGGAAGAGGGCAATAGCCAAAGAGAGGGCCCATATAGACATGCAGTGCGTTCGGATAGAGGACCAAACTCCGCTGATCCAGTGCACCCGCTGCCTGGGCTTCGGCCATAGTAAGCGGTTTTGCACTGAATCAGTGGACTTGTGCGGACATTGCGGGGGACCCCACCTAAAAGCAGAATGTGAAGAGTTCCGAGCGGGAACCCCTCCGAACTGCAAAAACTGTACCAAAGCAGGAATAGATGCTACAGAGCACGGCGCTTTCGACCACAAGTGCCCAATTAGGCTGAAGATGGACGCGCTAGCCCGGGAATCTGTGGCATATTGCTAAGGGCACCTTAAGAGACGGAACATTCTGCAGATTTGCTCAAGTGAATCTGCAGAAGAAAACTATTGCAACCGACGAACTGTTCGTAGAAGCAACTAATAGGAATATTGCAGTGGCCCTAGTTCAGGAGCCCCATACAATTGCAGGAGCGGGAATGAGGGGACGAGCGGGAGTGCGGATTTACCAGGCGGAAGGCACCGGTTTGGGGCGGATCAAAGCCGCAATAGCGGTGTTCGATCCAAACCTCACCATAATACAACATCCTACTCTCAACACGGAGAATATCGCCGTGGTTGAACTACAAACAGAAGCCCGGAAAATTGCACTCCTCTCTTACTATTTCGAACCTCTAACTCCCATTAACGAAAGAATTGAACAGATGAAATCGGTTGTGGGGAAACTAAAAACAAAATATGTGGTTATTGGGGGGGATTGCAACGCCAAGAACACTTGGTGGGGTAGTGCTAAGACCGACCGAAGAGGATTGGAAATGGCGGGAGCCCTAAACGAGTTGGGACTCCACATCTTAAATATAGGGAATAAACCGACGTTCGACACAACCAGAGGGGACCGAACGATACAAAGTGTCATTGACGTCACGGCATGCTCGGAGGAGATGCTAGACTATGTGGAAGACTGGAGAGTTCTGGACGATCTCGTGAGCTCAGATCACAAAGGGATAGTGTTTAAAATTAAATTTAAGAAAGCCAAGGGAAAGAAAATAGAAAGAACTACAAGAAAATATAACACAAAAAAGGTAAATTGGGGGGTTTTTGATAGAAAATATAGAGAACTAAAGGAAAGGGATAATGTTAAATTGGAAAAATTGAAGGAAATAAACAATGCGAGGGACCTTGAAGATTTCGTTGACAAAATCAACATCATAATCACCGAAAGTTGTGAAGCATCTATGCCCAGGAAAAATAAAAGAGAGACACTTGCCTTTCCCTGGTGGTCAAACGAGCTCGCGGAGATGAAGGCAGAAGTGGCTAGACGTCGCTGTAGGATCCGCAACGCAGCTCCAATCCGAAGGCCTGATGTCGTCAATGATTACCTGCAGATAAGAGAAGAATATGAGAAAGCAGTTGTACAGGCGCAAACCACAAGTTGGAAAAACTTTTGCACCAGACAGAAACGAGAGACCGTCTGGGAGGGAATATACCGGGTTTTAAACAAAACTTCAAAAAGGGAAGAAGAAGCCCCCCTGCAAAACCATGGAAAAGCCCTCGATATGACGGAATCTCTCCAACTCATGGCGCAGACATTCTACCCGAAAGATAGCGAGGAATCCGATAACGCTTACCACAAAGACGTTAGGGCAAGGGCAAAGGTTGTGAATGAAAGGAAACATAACGAGCAATGCGAACCTCCATTCACCGAGGCGGAGCTTAGGAGGGCCGCAAACTCATTCAATCCGAAAAAGGCACCTGGGGGAGACGGTTTCACGGCGGACATCTGTATCAGGGTCATTGGGGGGGATTTTGATCTCTTCCTTGAACTCATGAACAGATGTCTGACCCTGGGCTGCTTCCCCAGGCAGTGGAAAGAGGCCGTAGTAGTCCTCCTGAGAAAGCCGGGAAAAGATACCTACACAACGCCAAAGTCTTTTAGGCCGATAGGATTATTATCCATCCTTGGAAAGATTTTAGAGAAAATGCTGATGGAGAGGCTGAAATACCACCTTCTTCCAAAGACCAGTAAGAGGCAGTATGGCTTTATGCCGCAACGGAGCACCGAAGACTCCCTCTATGCCCTGACAAATCATATTGAGGCTAAACTCAAACAGAAGAAAATTATAGTGGTAGTGTCACTGGACATAGAGGGGGCCTTCGATGCTGCCTGGTGGCCGGCCATAGTGCTTCGGTTGGCGGAAGAAGATTGCCCCATCAGCCTAAGAAGGATGATGGACAACTACCTGTCGAATAGAACGGTAACAATACGTTATGGGGGTGCAGAGACTACCACAAGCACCACTAAGGGATGCGTACAGGGCTCAATAGCCGGACCAACCCTATGGAACGTACTCCTGGACCCCCTTTTGCACGACCTTGACAATCGGAATATCTATGTCCAAGCATTTGCGGACGACATAGTTTTGGTCTTCGAGGGTAACACTGCAGCCGAGATCGAAGCCTTGGCCGGCTCAACGCTCTCCCGTGTTGAGGCGTGGGGTGTCGACAACAAGTTAAAATTTGCACCGCATAAAACCAATGCGATGATTATAACCAATAAGCTTAAATACGACACACCACGCCTTACCATGGGGGGAGTGAACATAGAGATGGTCAAGGAAATGAAAATTCTGGGAGTAATAATAGACGCCAAATTGACATATAAGCCACATGCGAACTACATCTGCAGGAAGGCCCTAGGTATCTATCGTAAGCTGGCAAAGGCCGCAAAACTAGACTGGGGACTAAACCCAGAAATAATTAAAACAATATATACGGCTACAGTTGAGCCTATAATTCTGTATGCAGCCAGTGTGTGGGACAAAGCCACGCGGAAAGTAGGAGTTAGGAAATCGCTAAATGCGGTACAGCGTGGGTTCGCCCAAAAAATCTGTAAAGCCTACCGAACGGTCTCCTTGCACTCAGCTCTGGTGCTATCCGGTTTGCTCCCTCTTGACATCCGGATACGCGAGGCTGCCTCGCTGTACCGGGTCAGGAGGGGTGAGCCGGTGCCGGAGCTGTGTGATAGGGAGGTCGAGCGGGCGGCCTCAGCCATTGGCTCACCTCACCCGGCAGAGCGTAAAGACTTGGAGTATGTCAGTCTGGTAAACCAGCAGGATGTGGATGAGAACTCCAACATGGACGTTCTCATCTACACTGACGGCAGCAAAATTGACGGGGGGGTTGGGGCCGCCCTCTCTATATGGAGGGGCGGGATCGAATCCAGACGCGTCAAGCTTTGCCTGTCGCAGTATTGCTCGGTTTACCAGGCTGAGCTCCTGGCGATATGCGAAGCCACGAGGAGAGCCAAGGCTATAAACGCAGTTACGTTTGGAGTGTACAGCGACTCGACGTCAGCACTTCAGACAGTTGTCAACTCGTCCTCTCTACATCCCCTTGCAATTAAAACTAGAGAAAACATTGCAGCGATTTCTCAACAGAACAAAATCTTAAAGTTGTTTTGGATAAAGGCGCATGCGGGACTGGAGGGGAACGAGCGTGCTGACGAATTGGCGAAGGAGGCCGCTGCATACTCCAAGCGTAGGCCAGACTATGATATGTGCCCGATATCACATGTGAAGAACATCATAAGGGGAAACTCCATTAACGAATGGAATGAAAGATACGACAGTGGCCATACGGCAAGCACCACCAAGATGTTCTTCCCCGTGGCATCGGGCGCATACAAAATAGTCTGCAAGATGAAACCCACCAGTCACCTGACACAGCTGTTTACTGGGCATGGCGGTTTCGCGGGATATCTGCACCGCTTTAAATGTCGTGCGGATCCCTCGTGCAGCTGCGACCCAGATGAGACCGAAGATATCCCACACCTCATTACTAAATGTCCAGCTTACAACCTAAAAAGGTTTGATGTCGAACAAAAAACTGGAATCAAAATTGAAGTAAGAAATTTTCCAGAGTTAATTAATGATAATAGCAGAGAGGTTTTCCTCCAGTACTGTACAGAAATAATCACTAATGTAAATAAAAAACATTGTAATAAATAATGCTGTGCCATTATAAATTAGTATAATAGGTTTTCTAGCATTAAGTAATAGCAATAAGAAATAAAGAAGGAATTAACCCCTGTATATAATCATATAAGATAGAAATAAATATTTAGTTGTAAAGTTATTACCCTGTATCCCAGATAAGAATTAAATAAAGGAAAGTATAGTAGTAGTATAGGGAAGATAGACGGGAGTCCCACCCGTGGAAAGGAATAAGTGCGAGATAGAATGAATGCGTAGTATGCAGAATGAAAGTGCGAGAGGCAAGATAGTGAGAACTGGAATGCATGTGTAATAGTAGACCAGGACACCAATGTAATTGTGGTGGTAATAGCATTAAAAAAAAAAAAAAAAAAAAAAAAAAAAAATAAAAAAAAAAAAAAACCTAACCTAACCTAACCTAACCTAACCTAACCTAACCTAACCTAACCTAACCTAACCTAACCTAACCTAACCTAACCTAACCTAACCTAACCTAACCTAACCTAACCTAACCTAACCTAACCTAACCTAACCTAACCTAACCTAACCTAACCTAACCTAACCTAACCTAACCTAACCTAACCTAACCTAACCTAACCTAACCTAACCTAACCTAACCTAACCTAACCTAACCTAACCTAACCTAACCTAACCTAACCTAACCTAACCTAACCTAACCTAACCTAACCTAACCTAACCTAACCTAACCTAACCTAACCTAACCTAACCGAACATCTTTAAGTTCATATAGTATCTGCCAACTTGCCCTATTAACCTTTTGCGTATTTAATTACACTCTAAAAGTAGAAATTCAATCGGTTCAGCACAATATTTCAATAGTTATATCTAAAATCTTTAATATTTCATTGTAGAGTCAGTAAATTACATATAAAAATTTTCAAATAAAATACTTCACTTACCTTGCTCTGTTTTCTCGTCCTAATCCGGTGTGTTCCATCTGCCTGCATCGTTCGTGACCGTTTAGCGTGGTTCCGCACCTTGTCTTCGTCTCCGAAAAAATCTTCTCCTGTTAAAATTATTAAAAATATCACATTTTTGCTTATTAAAAATTTTATAATCGTTACATCTGCTTCATTTTCACTCTGTATAGTGCAGCTCGACCGCCCGCGTCCATTGACACCAAAATCGCGACGATCGGCTGACAAATTTCTGAAAAATTTGCCCTCCCACCCACCCTCAGTTCATTGGGTATATCAACTTTTTCGCCCAATTTTTGACGAAAATTTTTAAACTTTCTTATTTTGCTCAGATTTGAACCGAAAATGGTGCTAGCTCGGTCGCCGACTCGTAAAGTGCCCGAAAGGCCCCTTCCTTCCCCGTCACCGCCCTCAACAGCGGCCCAGTCCAGTTCTGGAGCCTCCGAAATACAGCCATCCGTTGCGGCCCCAATTACTTTTGCCGAAGCCATCATTGAGTCCGTTAGGGCTAGGCAGGACTTACCTGGGGTATCTTCCAACATCTTTAGTGGTTCAGAGACACCACAGACAGACATGACTTTAACCGACTCTTTGATTCCACCAAACACCATAGCATTAAGTGAAACAACAGTTGAGGAACCAATTCCTGTCGACATATCGTTCGACACATCACAGGGTATGGCAGCTTTAGTTTATAGTCACTCCCTCGAAGATACCTCTGCCAATCAACAACTGAGTAGCGGGATTCCTAAACCAGTCTTTGACAAAGAAACCCCCAACCAACAGCAGGGTAGTTATGTCTCTGATCTGGCTCAAGTAGAGGGAACCCGTAGCTGCGAATCAGTTGATGAAAGGCCCGTCGAGGGATTTAATAATGCAGTCAAGGCGATAGTAAAGGAGGCCGTAGGGTTGTTGGGCGCATCAAGAAGCGTCACGAAAAAACAAAGGGAAAGCGTAGTACATCTCCTCAATAGCATAGAAGCCAAGACTGATAAATTCGCTGGCAAAGTCAAGAAATACTGCACATGCTGGGCAGCACAGCGTGTCCCGAGCACCTTCCAGGCAGCTGGCTATGTCCCTCTTCAGAACATCCCAGCGGTTGATCACAACTTTCAAGGTAGTGTCATCGCCGCAAAACTAGAAGAGCACACCAAACTCTTAATTGAAAACAATCAAAAAGTAGAAGAGTTAAATATAAAATTAGAAAGACAAAAAGATCTATTAGAAACAATGACAACGGCGACATACGCGAGTGTTGCAGCCGGCCAATCCACAGCACAAAGCAGAAGACCGGAAGCTGCAAAAAAGACGCTCCACTCCGTAATCGTAACGTCTAAAAATGACCAAGAAACGGCGGAAAACGTATTGGATAGAGTAAGGAAAGCAATCGATGCCAAGGAAGGCTGGATTGAAGTGCAAAACGTGAGAAAGGCCAAGGACAGAAAGGTAATAGTTGGAGTGGGCACGATGGAGGAAAGGGATAAACTCAAAAATAGACTAAAGAAAGAGGGTACAAATCTCAATGTGCAGGAAGTCAAAAATAAGGACCCACTTTTGATTCTCAAGGCTGTCCTAAATATGCACGCCAACGAGGACATAATTAAAGCCTTTAAGAATCAAAACAAGGACATCTTCTGTGGTCTTGCTGAGCAAGAAATAAGAATGGAGGTAAAATATAGGAGGAAAACGAGAAACCCGCACACCTGCCACGTGGTGCTATGTGTATCGCCCCAAATCTGGCAAAGAGCAACTAGCAGAGGTAGGATCCAGATCGACCTGCAGCGTATCCAAGTCGAAGATCAGTCCCCACTGGTCCAGTGCACTCGCTGTCTAGGCTTCGGCCACGGCAAGCGGTTCTGTACTGGGCCAGAGGACCTCTGCAGCCATTGCGGTGGCTCGCATCTGAGGGCCGAGTGTCAAGAATGGCTTGCCAGGGAGCCGCCGAAATGCCAAAATTGTTGCAAAGCCAATTTAGAAGATGTTGCGCACAACGCATTCGACCAAGCGTGCCCGACAAGGAGAAAATGGGACACCTTGGCACGCTCTACCATAGCTTATTGCTAAGGGCGTCCCAGGCGTATTAATCCCATATCGGGTAGCGCAAATAAATTTGCAGAAGAAGAAGTTGGCCACCGACGAGTTTCTGGTAGAGGCGACAAAGCGAAAGCTCGCATTGGCGCTTCTGCAAGAACCATACGTCGGTGCCGCTCCACATAAAATGAAAGGCAGGAAAGGTATGCGCATAATTCAAAATGCGGACACCTGTGGAGGCACCGTAAAAGCGGCAATTGTTGTCTTCGACAGTAAAATAAGGATTACGGAATACCCAGCGCTGACAACCAACAACGTGGTCGTAGTAGGCCTTAGTACGGAGTCGTGGAAAATCACCCTGGTTTCATTTTACTTTGAGCCGAATAAGCCGATAGAGCCCTACCTCGAACAGCTGGCCAAAATAGAGAGGACACTAGGCACTAAAAAATTGATTTTGGGAGGGGACGCAAATGCGAAAAATACTTGGTGGGGAAGCCCGTTCGTGGACCACAAGGGAGAAATTATGATGGGAATACTCGAAGAGCTGAATCTTCATGTGATTAATAAAGGAGGAATTCCGACTTTTGACACGATAAGGGGAAAACAACGATTCAGCAGCTACGTCGATATAACAGCATGCTCGACGGATCTTCTTGACCTGGTGGATGACTGGGAAATTGATGAGGGCTTGACGAGTTCGGACCATAACGGCATTCTTTTTAAAATATATCAAAAACCTTCAAATGGAATAAACATACGTAGAACCACAAGAAAATTTAACACTAGGAAGGCCGACTGGTCAACTTTTCACAAGAGAACAGGTCAAATCTTGCAAAATAAACAAATCACAAAACAAAAAATAGAAGAAATTACAACAGTAGAAGATATAGAAAAAATAGTACAAGAATATTCCGACGCCATAGAAACCGTTTGTAACGAGACCATAGTAAAAAAGAAAACCGAGGAGAAATTTAACTTACCGTGGTGGTCCGAGGAACTCGCATCGATGAAACAGGAGGTCGCCACCAGGAAACGCAGAATCCGATGTGCATGTCCGACACGAAGAGACAAAGTGATTGAAGAGTACCTGAAATGTAAAAATGAATATGAGTTGAAGGCAGCTAGAGCACAGGTTGACAGTTGGAAAGACTTCTGTGAAAAGCAGGACAAGGAAAGTGTCTGGGAAGGTATATATAGGGTAATTGGAAGAGTGAGTAAGAGGGAAGAGGAATCTCCATTAGAGAAAGACGGTACAACGTTGAACTCATGTGACTCAGTAAAATTGCTGTCGGAAACCTTCTACCCGAAAGACCTTGCCGACAGCGACAATGAAGTCCATCGTCGCATTAGAGAACAAGCCGGAAGGGTTAATGCAGGTAAGCAACCTACAACTGATGAGCCACCGTTTACAACATTCGAGCTTAAAAGTGCAACCGAGTCCTTTAATCCTAAAAAAGCACCAGGAGCCGATGGGTTTACAGCAGACATATGCCAACACGCCATAGGAAGCCATCCGGAAGTATTCCTGGCAATTATCAACAAATGTTTTGAGTACCACTACTTCCCGAAAATCTGGAAAGAAGCTACGGTAGTGGTACTAAGGAAACCCGGAAAAGATAATTATAAGAACCCAAAGGCGTTTAGACCTATCGGACTGCTTTCGATATTGGGAAAAATTTATGAAAAAATGTTGACAGCAAGGCTTAAATTCCACCTGATCCCAAAGATGAGCACGAAACAGTTCGGTTTCATGCCACAGCGGAGTACCGAGGACTCCCTCTATTCTATGATGGAACATATCCATAAAAAGCTAGAGGAAAGGAAAATCATCACGGTTATATCTTTAGACATAGAGGGAGCCTTCGACTCTGCCTGGTGGCCAGCAATAAGAGTGAGACTAGCGGAGGAAGGTTGTCCGATACAGTTGAGAAGGGTCATGGATAGTTATCTGGAGGATCGAAAAGTTCGGGTTAGATATGCGGGAGAAGAATACAGTATGGACACTGACAGAGGATGTGTACAGGGTTCCATAAGTGGCCCCCTATTATGGAATCTCTTGTTGGACCCGCTGCTTAGACATCTGGAACGGGAGAACATCTATTGTCACGCATTCGCTGACGATGTTGTTCTATTGTTCGATGGTGACACGGCTCAGGAAATCGAATTGAGGGCTGGCACAGTTCTCGACCATATTCAGAAGTGGGGTAATAACAACAAATTAAAATTCGCGCCTCAAAAGACTAAGGCGATGGTAATAACGAACAAGATGAAATTTAAAAATCCGCGACTGAATATGGGCGGGACAAATATTGAAATGGTCAATGAAATAAAAATATTGGGTGTCACCATCGACAAAAAATTGACATTTAACGCGCACGTCGCGAATGTGTGCCGGAAAGCAATAGGCATCCACAAGCAGCTGACGAGAGCGGCCAAAGCAAGTTGGGGATTGCACCCGGAGGTAATTAAGATAATATACACAGCATGCGTTGAGCCGATAATCTTGTATGCTGCGAGCGTCTGGGCACCAGCAGCTGAAAAAATAGAGGTCAAAAAACAACTTGCGGTAGTACAGCGCGGCATAGCCCAAAAAGTATGCAAGGCGTACCGTACTGTGTCACTCAACTCGGCCTTGATCTTGTCGGGAATACTTCCATTGGATCTCCGTGTTCGAGAAGCGGCATCGCTCTATGAGGCCAAAAGAGGAATACCCCGGCTGGAGATGGCCGATCGAGAAATAGAGCGAATGGCGTCAGTGATGGAAAATCCGCACCCCGCAGACCGCCAGGACATTCAAATAATAGAGCTGGAAAATCAAGAGAAACTGGATGCTCACAACAATTACGATATAAAAATATATACAGATGGCAGTAAGAGTGAGGATAAGGTAGGCGCAGCGATTTCTGTCTGGAAAAACGGGTCTGAAATAAAAACATACAAACTGTCTCTTCCAAGCTATTGTACCGTGTATCAGGCGGAGTTAATGGCATTATGCAAAGCAACGGAAATAGCAATAAAGTTTAAGGAAAAATCATTTGGGGTTTTCAGCGACTCTATGTCGGCCCTCTTAACCGTAAGAAATTACGACCGCCTTCATCCCTTAGCGGTTAAAGCCAGGAGCAACTTAAGATCATCGCTCCTCCAGAGTAAAGCAGTAACACTGCACTGGGTCAAGGCTCACGCTGGTTTAGAGGGCAACGAGAGAGCCGACGAGCTGGCAAAGGAGGCCGCTGAAAACTCCAAAAGAAAGCCGGACTATGATCAGTATCCGATTTCACTCGTCAAGCGTAACCTTAGACTGGCAACGATTGACGAGTGGAATCGTAGATATATAGATGGAGAAACTGCTTTCGGTACCAAACTGTTTTTCCCGAATGTAATGTCAGCGCACAAAATAGTACGAAAATTTGAGCCGAATTTTATTATAACCCAACTAATGACTGGTCATGGGGGGTTCGCAGAGTACCTACACAGGTTCAAATGTAAAACGAACCCCTCCTGTGCCTGTGACCCAACGGAAAAAGAGACAGTGTTGCATATTCTTCTTGATTGTCCTATACATACTACAGAAAGATTTAATTTGGAACAAAAATTAAACTTAAGTCTAAAAAAAGAAAAAATTTGTGAAATAATGGCAAGTGACAACAGGGATGAATTTCTAAGTTATTGCACGGCCATAGTTAAAATTGTAAATAAAAGAAATAAATAAATAAAAACATGTAACTAGTAAATATTAAAAAAAAAAAAAAAAAAAAAAAAAAAAAAAAAAAAATATATATATATATCAT